>CM069158.1:27589842-27858118 GCA_035221665.1 Okamejei kenojei | reverse complement strand
CTCTGCCACACGTCTACATGGTCTCAACTGCCACTATTGCTGTGCAATCTTCCTGTTTCAGGTCTCTGTCTGTTACTGATGTGGTGGCTGGTGGCTGGAGCTGCTAGTGCTGCTGCTGTGCTGGTGCTGGTGTGGTGCTGGTGTGCTAGTGCTGCTGCTGGTGCTTGGTGCTGTTTGTGCTAGTGTGCTGCTGCTGTGCTGCTGGTGCTGGTGTGGTGCTGCTAGTGCTGCTGCTGCTGCTCGCTGCTGCGTGCTGGTGCTGTAGTGCTGTGCTGCTGGTGCTGGTGCTGCTGCTGGTTGCTGGTGTGGTGCTGCCTGGTGTTGCTGGTGCTGGTGCTGCTGGTGGTGTGGTGTGGAGCTGCTGTGGTGCTGCTAGTGTGCTGCTGGTGCTGCTGCTGGTGCTGCTAGAGCTGCTGCTCGCATGCGTGGTGCTGCGTGCTGGTGCTGGTGCTGGTGCTGCTAGGTGCCTGTGTGCTGTGGTGCTGGTGTGGTGCTGGCGCTGGTTTGTGGTGCTGCTGTGGTGCTGCTAGTGGCTGCTGCTGTGCTGATGCTGCTGGTGCTGGGTGCTGGTGCTGGTGAGTGTGTGGGTGTGGTTGCTGCTGCTGGTGCTGGTGCTGGTGTCTGCTAGTGCTGCTGTGGTGCTGCTGGTGCTGCTGGTGGTGCTGCTGTGTGGCTGGGGCTGGATAGCTGGTGCTGTTGAGTTGCTGCTTGCTGCTGCTGTGCTGGTGTGCTAGTGCTGCTGTGTGTGCTAGCTGATGGTGCTGCTAGTGCTGCTGTGCTGCTGGTGTGGTGCTGCTTGCTGGTGTGGTGCTGCTAGTGCTGCTGGCTGGTGATGCGGCTCGGTGCTGGTAGTGCTGTGCTGTGTGGTGTGGTGCTGCTAGTGTGCTGTGGTGCTGCTGCTGGTGCTGCTGCTGGTGCTGGTTGCTGCTGGTGTGGTGCTGCTGCTGTTGTGCTAGTGCTGGTGTGGTGTGGTGCTGATGGTGCTGGTGCTGCTTGCTGGTGCTGCTGCTGTAGCTTGATAGTGTTGTGCTGTGTGGTGTGTGTGCTGGTGCTGGTGCTGTGATGTTAGTGTGGTGCTGGTGCTGGTGCTGGTGCTGCTAGTGCTGGTGCTGGTCGTGCTGCTGCTGGCTGGTGCTGGTGTGTGTGATGATGTGCTGGTGCTGGTGACTGGTGCTGCTCTGCTAGTGCTGGTGATGGATGCTGGTGCTGGTTGCGCTAGTGCTGGTGCTGCTGTGGTGCTGTGAAGTGCTGGTTGCTGGTGCTGGTGCTGGTGCTGGTGCTGCTGCTGGTGCTAGTGCTGGGACAGTGCCTTGGTGCTGGTTGCTGGTGTGGTGTGGTGCTGTGTGTGGTGGTGTGCTAGTGCTGCTGCGTGCTGCTGTGCTGGTGTATGGCTGTGCGTGTTGTGCTTGATGCTGTAGGTGCTGGTTGCTGATGGTGATTGAGCTGGTGCTGGTGCTGCTGGCTGCGTGTGCTAGTGCTGTGCTGTGCTGGTAGCTGTAGTGCTGCTGTGCTGTGGTGTTGGTTGCTGTGTGCTGCTGCTGTGCGGTTGCTGTATGCGCTTTGCTGCTGGTGGTGCTGATAGTGCTGCTGCTGCTGCTTGGTTGCTGCTAGTGTGCTGTGCTGCTGGTGCTGCTAGTGCTGCTGTGCTGTTGGTGCTCGCTAGTGCTGCTGCTGTGCTGGTGCTGGTGTGGTGCTGCTAGTGCTGCTGTGCTGCTGGGTGTGGTGCTGGTGCTGGTGCTGGTGATGGTGGAGTGGTGTGGTGCTGGTGCGGAGTGGTGCTGGTGTGGGTGTGATGCTGGTGCTGCTAGTGCATGTGCTGTGGTGCTATGCGGTGCTGCCTAGTGCTGTGCTGCTGCTGGTGCTGGTGCTGGTGCTGTGCTGGTGCTGACTAGTGCTGTGTGCAGTGGTGCTGGTGCTGGTGCTGGTTGCTGTGCTGGGATGCTAGTGCTGCTTGCTGTGCTGCTGCTGGTGTGGTGTGGTGCTGGTGCTTGCTTGCTGGTGCTGGTGCTGGTGCTGCTAGTGCTTGCTGCTGGTGTGTGTAGGGTGCGCTGGTGGTGCTTGCTGCTGTGCTGGTGCTGGTGTGGTGCTGCTGCTAGTGGCTGCTGCTGCTGCTGCAGGTGCTGGTGCTGCTAGTGCTGCTGCTGGTGCTGCTGCTGGTGCTGCTAGTGCTGCTGCTGCTGCTGGTGCTGGTGCTGCTGCTGGTGCTGGTGCTGCTAGTGCTGCTGCTGGTGCTGCTGCTGGTGCTGCTAGTGCTGCTGCTGCTGCTGGTGCTGAGTGCTGCTAGTTGCTGCTGCTGGTGCTGTGCTGCTGGTGCTGCTGTGGTGCTGGTGCTGCTGGTGCTGGTTGCTGCAGTCGGTGCTTGCTAGTGTGGTGTGGTTGCTGGTAGATGCTGGTGCTGGTGTGCTGCTGGTGCTGATGCTGGTTGTCTGCTAGTGTGCTGCTGGTGCTTGGTGCTGCTGGTGAGGTTGTGGTGCTGGTGATGTAGTGCTTGGTGATGGTAGCTGGTGCTGGTGCTGCTAGTGCTGCTTGCTGCTGCTGGTTTTGTGCTGGTGCTGCTGTGGTGCTGGTGCTGCTGGTGATGCTGTGCTGATGGTCGCTGCTGTTCTGGTGCTGGTGCTGATTGGTTGCTGGTGGTGCTGTGTGCTGCTGGTGCTGTGTGCTGGTTTGCTGGTGTGCTGCTGGTGTGCTGTGGTGCGGCTGTGGTGCTGTTGTGGGTGCTGTGTGCTGTGCTGGTGCTGGTGGTGTGTGGTGCTGGTGCTGGTGCTGTGGTTGTGCTGGCTGGTGTGGTGCTGCTGCTGGTGCTGGTGCTGGTGGTGCTGGTGCTGGTGGGCTTGGTGTGGTGCTGGTGCTGGTGTGGTTGCTGCTGCTGGTGCTGCTGCTGTGGTGCTGGCTGCTGGTGCTGCTGCACGGTGCTGCGGGTGGTGCTGGTTTGGTGCTGGTGCCTGGTGGCTGGTGCTGCTGCTGCTGGTGTGGTGCTGGTGCTGGTGCTGCTTGGTGCTGGTGTGGTGTGCTGGTGCTGCTGTGCTGCTGGCTGGTGTGGTGGCTGGTGATGGTGCTGGGTGCTGGTGCTGCTGGTGCTGCTGCTAGCATGCTGCTGCTGCTGGTGCTGGCTTGGTTGCAGCTGCTGCTGTGGTGCTGGTGCTGGTGCTGGTGCTGGTGTGGTTGCTGCTGTGTGCTGGTGCTGGTGTGGATGCTGGTTGTGTGGTTGGTTGCTGGTGCTGGTGCTGTGCTGGTGCTGGTGTGCTGGTGCTGGTTGCTGGTGACTGCTGATGGTGCTGGTGCTGGTGCTGCTGTGGTGCTGGTGCTGGTTGCTGGTGCTGCTGTTAGGTGCTGCTGTGGTGATGGTGCTGTGCTGCTGCTAGTGCTGCTGCTGACTGGCTGGTGCTGGTGCTGGTGCTGGTGGTGGTGCTGGGCTGGTGCTGGTGCTGATTGTGGGTGTGGTGCTGCTGCTGGTGTAGGTGCTGGTGCTGCTGGTGTGCTGCTGGTGGCTGGTGTGGTTGCTGGTGTGCTGTGCGTGCTGGTGCTGTGTGGTGCTGGTGCTGTGTGGTGTGCTAGTGCTGGTGCTGGTGCTGCTGCTAGTGCCTGCTGGTGCTGGTAGCTGGTGCTGGTGCTGGTGAGGTGCTGGTGCTGTGATGGTGCTTGGTGTGGATGCTGGTGCTGTGTGCTGGTGACTTGGTGCTGGCTAGTGCTAGTGGTGCTGGTGGTGCTGGTGCTGTTGGCTGGTGCTGGTGCTGGTTTGCTGCTAGTGCTGGTGCTGGTGTTGGTGGTGCTGGTGCTGGTAGCTGGTGTGGTGCTGGCTGCTGCTGCTGGTGTTGGTGCTGCTGCTGTGTGCTGGTGCATGGTGCTGGTGCTGGTGCTGCTAGTGCTGCTGTGTGCTGGTGCTGTGCTGCTGCTGGTGTGCTGTGCTGGTGCTGGTGCTGGTGCTGCTGGTGCTGGTGCTGGTGCTGGTGCTGCTGCTGGTGCTGCTAGTGCTGCTGCTGCTGCTGGTGCTGCTAGTGCTGCTGCTGCTGCTGGTGCTGGTGCTGCTAGTGCTGCTGCTGCTGCTGGTGCTGGTGCTGCTGGTGCTGGTGCTGGTGCTGCTGCTGGTGCTGCTGGTGCTGCTAGTGCTGCTGCTGCTGCTGGTGCTGGTGCTGCTGCTGGTGCTGGTGCTGCTAGTGCTGCTGCTGCTGCTGCTGCTGGTGCTGATGCTGCTAGTGCTGCTGCTGGTGCTGCTGCTGGTGCTGGTGCTGGTGCTGCTAGTGCTGCTGCTGCTGCTTGCTGCTGGTTGCTGGTGGCTGTAGTGCTGCTAGCTGGGTGCTGCTTTTGCTGTGCTGGTGCTGGGTGCTGTAGTGCTGCTGCTGCTGTGCTTGCTGGTGTGGGTGCTGGTGCTGCTAGTGCTGCTGCTGCTGCTGTGCTGTGTGGGTTGTTGTGCTGCTCGTGCTGTGCTGCTGTGCTGTGCTGTGGTGTGGTGACTGTGCTGTGCTGCTGGTGATGGTGCTGGTGCTGGTGTGGTTGCTGCTGCTGCTGTGGTGTGGTGCTGGTGCTTGGTGCTGCTGCTTGCTGCTGGTGTGATGATGGATGCTGCTAGTGCTGCTGCTGCTGCTCGCGTGGTGCTGTGCTGGTGTGGTGTGGTGCTGTAGTGCTGCTGCTGTGTGTGCTGCTGCTGCTCGCTGGTGCTGCTAGTGCTGCTGCTGTGTGGTGCTGGGTGGCTGCTAGTGCTGTTGCTGCTGCTGGTGCTCGCTGCTGGTGGCTGGTGTGGTGCTGGTGGTGGTTGGTGGTGCTGGTGCTGGGGTGTGGTTGCTTGATGCTGGTGTGGTTGCTGTGCTGGTTGCTGGTGCTGGTGTCGCTGCTGCTGCTGTGTGTTGGTGCTGTGCTGTTGCTGGTGCTGGTGTTGCTGCTAGTAGCTTGGTGGTGGTGCTGCTGCTAGTGATCGCTGGTTGCTGGTGCTGGGTTGCTGGTGCTGGTGCTGGTGCTTGTGCTGCTGCTGATGCTGGTGCTGCGTGCTGGTGCTGGTGTGGTTGCTGCGTGCTTTGGTGCTGGTGGCTGGTGGTGCTGGTTGCTGCTGCTGGTGCTGGTGCTGCTAGTGCTGTGCTGGTGCTAGGTGTGTGGTGCTGTGCTGGTGCTGGTGCTTGGTGTGGTGCTTGCTGTCTGGTGCTGGTGATGCTGCTGGTGCTGGTGCGGGTGCTGGTGCTGGTGCTGCTAGTGCTGTGGTTCTTGCTGGTTGCTGGTGATTGCTCGCTCGGTAGGTGCTGCTGCTGGTGTGGTTCTGCTGTGCTGGGTGGTGTGGTGCTGCTGCTGGTGCTGCTAGTGCTGCTGCTGCTGCTGGTGCTGCTAGTGCTGCTGCTGCTGCTGGTGCTGGTGCTGCTAGTGCTGCTGCTGCTGCTGGTGCTGGTGCTGCTGGTGCTGGTGCTGGTGCTGGTGTCTGGTGCTGACTGCTGTGCTTTGGTTTGATGCTAGTGCTGCTGCTGCTGCTGGTGCTGGTGCTGCTGCTGGTGCTGGTGCTGCTAGTGCTGCTGCTGCTGCTGCTGCTGGTGCTGATGCTGCTAGTGCTGCTGCTGGTGCTGCTGCTGGTGCTGGTGCTGGTGCTGCTAGTGCTGCTGCTGCTGCTGCTGCTGGTGCTGGTGCTGCTAGTGCTGCTGCTGGTGCTGCTGCTGCTGCTGGTGCTGGTGCTGCTAGTGCTGCTGCTGCTGCTGCTGCTGGTGCTGGTGCTGGTGCTGCTAGTGCTGCTGCTGCTGCTGCTGCTGGTGCTGGTGCTGGTGCTGCTGGTGCTGGTGCTGCTGCTGCTGCTTGCTGCCTTGCTGTGCTGCTGGTGCTTGGTGCTGCTGGCTTGGTGCTGCTGGTGCTGGTGCTGGTGCTGGTGTGGTGCTGGTGGCTGCTGCTTGTGGTGCTGGTGCTGGTGCTGGTGCTGCTGCTGCTGCTGCTAGTGCTGCTGCTGGTGCTGCTAGTGCTGCTGCTGCTGCTGCTGCTGGTGCTGCTGCTGGTGCTGGTGCTGGTGCTGCTAGTGCTGCTGCTGCTGCTGCTGCTGGTGCTGCTGCTGCTGCTGCTAGTGCTGCTGGCTGCTGTTGTGTGAGTGCTGGTGCTGCTAGTGTGCTGCATGATGCTGGTGCTGCTGCTGGGGTTGGTGCTGGTGCTGCTGGTGCTGGTGCTTGCCTGCTTGTGCTGACTGTGCTGCTAGTGCTGTGCTGCGTGCTGCTGCTGCTGGTGCTGCTGCAGGTGCTGGTTGTGCTGCTGCTGCTGCTGGTGCAGCTGGTGCTGGTGCTGGTGCTGGTGCTGCTAGTGCTGCTGGTGCTGGTGGTGCTGGTGCTGCTGCTGGTGCTGGTGCTGCTAGTGCTGGTGCTGGTGCTGCTGGTGCTGGTGCTGGTGCTGGTGCTGGTGTGGTGGGCTGCTGTGTGTCTCCCCCCGCCTGATGTCTTGCTGGTGTGCTGGTGCTGGTGCTGCTGAGTGCTGCTGCTGCTGCTGTGCTGCCGTAGCTGCTGTGGTGTCTGGTGCTGCTGCTGGTGCGGTGCTGCTGCTGGTTGCTGGTGCTGGTGCTGGTGTGACTAGTGCTTAGTGCTTTGGTGTGGTGCTGATGGTGCTGCTAGGTGTGTGGTGCTGAGTGCTGTGCTGCTGCTAGTGCTGCTGGTGCTGCTGCTAGCTGGTGCTGATAGTGCTGCTGGTGCTGCTGCTGCTTGTGTGGTGCTGCTAGTGCCTGCTAGAAGTGTGGTGATGGTTGCAGGTGTGCTGGTTGCTGGTGTGGTGCTGGTGCTGTTGCTGGTGTTTGGGGGTGTGGTGCTGCGTGCATGTGCTGGTTCGATAGGTGCTGCTGGTGCGGTTGCTGGTGGTGGATAGTGCTGCTAGTGTGCTGAGTGATGTGCTGTGTGCTGCTGTGGTTGTGCTAGTGCTGCTAGCTGCTGTTGGTTGCGGTCTTGCAGGTGGTAGTGCTGCTGGTTGCTTGCTAAGCTGCTTGACTGCAGGTTTGGCTGCTGCTGCTGCTGCTTACTGCTGTGCTTGTGCTGCTTGTGTGCTGCTGGGTGCTGGTGCTTGCTTGGTGCATGCTGGTTGGTGTAGTGCTTGCTGGTGTGCCTCTAGTGTGGTGCTAGGTGCTGCTGGTTGGTGCAGGTGCTGCTTGCTGCATGCTGGTAGCTGTTGCTGCTGATCTGTGGTGCTGCTGTGGGCTCGCCAGCTTGGTAGTGTGTGTGCTGGTAGTGCTACTAGTGCATTGTGCTGTGTCTCGGTGTTCTGGCTTGGTAGTGCCACATGTAAGGGTTGCTGGGTGCTGGTGGTGCTGGTGTCACTGGTTGCGTGCTGTGCGGTCATCATAGTGCTGGTGCAGGTGCTTAGCTCGCTGGACCTTGGTCCTTGACTGTTGCTCATGCACTATCCATCACATTAGCACAAATCCTTATCATCATCATTAGGGACATGGACTGTTCACCTGTATACAACACTCACACTTGTATATATCCTACTCAACACACAAACCTAACAAATTCATGCGCACACATACGGAGAAACTTACCAATACAACACACATAGCACAAACCGCACACGTGAACAAATCATGCGCACACATACGGAGAAGGTAAAACATGGCAATCACTCACTATTGCATACGCATTTCTTTACTTCCCTCTCTCCTACCTCTTCTCTTCTCTCGTACCTCTACCCTCATCTTCTACCTTTCTTACCTTTCACTTCACTCTCTACTAGACTCCTCACTATCTCCTCTCTTTCTCTCTCCCCTCTCCTCTTCTCTCTCTACTCTCTCTCTCTTCTCTCTCAATCTCTCTCTCTACTCTCTCTCAGATACCTTCTCTTCTCTCTATACCACTTGCATTCAACCTAACTTCTCTCTCTTCTCCTTCTCTCCTCTTTCTCTACCCTCATCTCTCTTCTACCTCTCCCCTCTCTCTCTCTCTTCTCTCCTTCTCTCTTTTTTTTCTCTCTACCCTCTCTACTTACCTGTCCTATCCTTTTCTCTTTCCTTTCTCTTCTCCCCTCTCTATTTTTTTACTATTCCTCCTCTTCTTCCCTTCCTATCTTCACTCTCTTTTCAATTCTCTCAATCTAACTCTTCTACTCTCTCTCTCTCATGACCCTCTACACTCTCTTCTCTCTCTTCTCATATCCACTCTCCCTCCACCGTTCTCGAGCGGGTTCCCCCTGATG
Source organism: Okamejei kenojei (assembly GCA_035221665.1). Taxonomy (NCBI): domain Eukaryota; kingdom Metazoa; phylum Chordata; class Chondrichthyes; order Rajiformes; family Rajidae; genus Okamejei; species Okamejei kenojei. The sequence continues at coordinate 27,849,991 of CM069158.1, read as the reverse complement.
ACCAGCAGTAGCTGTATCTTGATGACTCTCCCTGATGGAAGGTTGTGAGTGTCATTAGCTGCTGCTGAGCCAGACTGTCTAACAATGTTACTTTCAAAATTGCTAGAGCTGGGGTACTGGGGATTTCCAGAGGACATGAAAGAGCATACAAGGTTTCTCAATTCATTAAATTATTTAAAAGCAAAATTCACGTTGGACCATGGGTATTTCAGATTCTTCGCCCTGATTTTGTGTTGTTTAGGGCGACAGCAATTACAAAGGCCTAACAGAATATCTTTACGGTCTGTCTGAGGCATATGAATACACAAGTCTTAGTCATATATTTGAATGTTAACTGGATTCCGTCTTATTTCAGTGGATGGAGAGCTCATTTGGTTCCTTGCTTTAGTTCATGTTGTTCTGCTGTTGGAGATTAGTCCTTATTCCTGTAGTTATATTCTCACATAGCAGAGGCCATCATGACAGCCCTTACAATAATACTGTAATGTATTTAACCCTGTCCACATCTCCTTGACTATTCATTCTTGAAGCTGTTAGCAAATATTCAGGTATCAGATTCTGATTAGTAAACTTGTCAAGAGCTCATGGGGGTCGAAAGCAGGAGAATGGGGTTGAGTGGGAATCATAGATCAGCCATGACTGATGGCGGATTAGACTCGATGGGCCAAATGGCCTAATTCTGCTCCTATGACTTATGAACTTATGAACAGATGATACGGCTTGTGGATTCTAAAATGTTCCACAAAATATCCCCAGTCACAAAGCTGGATTTTAATGGGATTGTAAAGTTAATCTGTTAAAAATATTTTTTACACAAGGAGCTGCACATGCTGGTTCAGTCTGTACAAGGGTTCCAACACTAAACGTTGCCTATCCATGATCTCCAGGAATGCTGCCTGAGTTTAATTTAGTTTAGCTTACCTTACTTTGGAAACAGGCCCTAAGGCCCACCAAACCCACACTACTAGCCACGATAACCCCATCAACCCATACACACACACAATCAGGCACCTAACCCGACACACTACACTACACTAGGAAAAATTTACAGAAAAGAAAACAAATAAACTACAAACATGATCGTGTTTGGAATGTGTAGGAGAAAGCCCGGATGACCTGGCGAAAACCCAACACCACGTGGTATCAACGGGGAATGAACTCCATACAGACAGCACCCACTAGTAGAAGGTCCCTGAGGTCTACTGGCGCTGTTAATAGCGCGTCCCACTTAGGAGAAAACTAACTTACAACTAGGCCCCCCAATCACACTACTCAAGGTTTCCCGCAAACACCTGTTCTAAAGCGCGTGTGGGAGAATCCCAGGGTTTTTGTCTCTCGCACCACTCTTCCACTACGATCGCAACCCCGGACTTTCGACTTAAAAAATTACCGATTTTAAAAACAGAAACCACTATCGACCATTAGGGAGACTGACAAAAACTTCCGGGAAAGGCGCAAAGTCTCCAGAGGTTTCCGTTCAGGTTTCCTAAGTGGGACAGGGGCTTTAGGCAGCAGCTCTACCGCTGCACCACGATGACGCCCCTGTTACTGTGACCCACTGGAGTTACTCCAGCATTTTGTATCTCTATTTCAAACAAACATTGTAATACACTAAATACCTAACCAGTTTTGTGATACACTCTAACTGTTAGCATAACTTTGAGGGTTTTTTTTAAATATTGTTTAGTAGGCCTTTAGTTCTGTGAACTGCATGTACCAATTTGCTTTCATCCTTTAATTAAATATTTTGGCCGTAAAATAGAATTTGGTGAATAACAGTTGAATTTCTACTAAATTTCCAATGCATTGACTACATTTCCAAAATTTGTTATGTCTGTCATGAAAATCCTTATTTGATTATATATTTCTTTAATAATAATTACTAACGTATGTTGTATGACCAATATATATACATCTAAAAAATACTGATATCTACTCTCAGTATTTCCCCATTTTAAAATGTGGTTTCCTAAATCCATCGCAAGTGTACTTGCTGTACTGAAGTTCAAGGTTGCTTCCTTCATTAACAAACACGAGAGAAGATTTGTCAATATATCTAATTCGAATATATGACATACATTCCAAACTTCCCAAGTGTATGATTTTTTTTCCTTTCTAAAAACAGAAAACGCTGTCAGAATTTTAAGCAAAACACAAAGTGCTGGAGTAACTCAGCAGGTCAGGCAGCGTCTGTGGAGGGACTGAATAAGTGACATTTCAGCTCGGATTCTTCTTTAGACTGATTGGAGGTAGGGAGACGAAACCTGGAAGAGAGGTGGTGGTCGGGACAAGATCCCAACCCGAAATGCCACCTGTCTATTCCCTCCACAGGTGCTGCCTGACCGGCTGAGTTACTCCAGCACTTTATCTTTTGCTTAAGATTCTAGCACTTAAGATTCCATGCATCTCAACTTACAGAAAATTGTTCAATTTCCCAGAACTGACGTCTGAGACATGAGTTCATGATTCCGTTTTAGAAGTAAATACACACTTACCAATCCAGATTATAGTTTGAGGGGAAAATGCAGTTTTTCCGAAAAAAAGTGAAAATATTTTACATCTCACGCTTTAACCATTGCACATAGTTAACAAAGAAAGACTTGATGGTGCAGGGTGGCACGGTGGAGTATCGGTAGAGCTTCTGCCTTACAATGCCAGAGACCCAGGTTCGATCCTGACTACGGGTGCTTGTCTGTACGGAATTTGTATGTTCTCCTGCGTGGGTTTTCTCTGAGATCTTCGGTTTCCTCCCACACTCCAAAGACATACAGATTTGTAGATCAATTGGCTTGGTGTGAACTAATTCTGGTTTATCTTTCATTGACTGTGAAATAACCACAGGTTTTAACAGGGGAAATGGTAGACACGCACAACAAACTGTATTATCAATTTGGCACTAGCCTCTTCATGATGTTGACCACAGTGCGAACTTCTAAGTGGGTGCTTTTAATGGAGAAAGACTGAGCTTGTTGGTTAATCCAAATGATCGCCTTTCTATTAAGGGAAAGTAATAGGTAGACAAAAGTGCTGGAGAAACTCAGTGGGTGCAGCAGCATCTATGCAGAGAAGGAAATAGGCACCATTTTGGGGAAAGTAATAAATGGACCAATATGAAAATAGTTATAATTTCCTAGCTATTTCTCGTGAGTTTTTTTTAACAATGCATTCCTTGTAAAGGAATGGATCACAATTTGTTTCAAAACACAAAATGCTGGAGTAACTCAGCAGGTCAGGCAGCATCTATAGAGGGAATGGATAGGTGATGTTTCAGGATGGGAGCACTTTGGGGTTTTTTTGCAGCTTGTCCATTTCCCTCCACAGATGCTGCCTGACCCACTCAGTCACTCCAGCTCTTTACGTTAGTCATGGAGTCACACAGCACAGAAACAGGCCCAACGTTGTGTCCATACCGACCAAGATGCCTCATCTACGCTAGTCCCAACTGCCCGCATTTGGCCCATATCCCTCTAAACCTTTCTTATCCATGTACCTGTCCAAATGTTGCGTAAATGTTATTATAATACCTGCCTCAACTACGTCATCTGGCAGTCTGTTCCATATACCCACCCCACTCTGTATGAAAATGTTTGGTTTAGTTCAGTGTAGTTTAGTCTATTGCCACGTGTACCGAGATACAGTGAAATGTATCTCTGTTCCGCTGACCACTCAGCGGAAATCCAATGCATGATTACAATCGAGCCGTCCGCAAGTGTGAATAACGTCTAGCGCAAGGTAAAGTCCAGTAAAGTCCGATCAAAGGTAGTCCCAGGGCAAGGTAAGACATACTGCTGTTGGAGTAGAGATTTGAAAGAGTGGAGCGATTGTAATGCGTCATTGCAGGTCCATTTGTGTGACGAGCACACAAAGAGTCGCCTGGCTTCTTCCTATTAAATCTTTCCCCTCTCGCCATACAATTTGTCGTTCACTTTTCTTCGCTTGCAGATAGAAAATAATGAAGAGATCAACAGTATGCTCAGTGGCAACCATTAGTGCGTCGTGAACATTTTATTTAAATGTGCTGAGCCCATCTTCCTAAGTGCACTTATCCACAATGTCATTACGTTACAGCTGCCAATGCCTAATGGATGGAAGTGTCTTATAATGGTGTTTCTAACTGGAATTGTGGTTCAGAATGAATACATTTCAACAGTGGAAACAGCATTGCGGTCAGAAAATGACCACCGTTAAACAATTTCATTACAGTAGTCTAACCGTACAAAATAATATGACTTCTATATATTAAGCACAAAGCTGCTAATGTCACTTAATCACCTGGAAAATAACAAAAGCACTTCGGATAATTGTATAAATGTATTTCTTTTGAGAAAGGAGGTTTAAAAATGAAAGACTTAGAATATAGGAAAGTACAGCACAAGAACAGGCCCTTCGACCCATAACGTCTGTGCCAGAACATAATAGCAAGATTATAAGGTCATAAGGAATAGTAGAATTAGGCTATTCGGCCCATCAAGTCTACTCTGCCATTCAAGCATGGCTGATCGATCTCTCCCTCCTAACCACTAGTCTCCTGCCTTCTCCCTCTGACACCTGTACTAATCAATAATCTATCTTTCGCTGCCTTAAAAATATCCACTGACTTGGCCTCTACAGTCTTCTGTTGCAGAATTCAACAGATTCATCTGACTAAATATATTTCTCCTCATCTCCTTCCCAAAAGAACGTCCTTTAATTCTGAGGCTATGACCTCTGGTTCTAGACTCTCCCACTAATGGAAACATCCTCTCCACATCCACTCTATCCAAGATAAACTAAATTCCTCTGCCTATACATATTCCATATCCCTTCATTTTCTGCACATCCATGTGCCGATGTAAAAGCCTCTTAAACCTTCGCTGTAATTATTTTTTCCTGTGATTTACAAATGTGTACACTGAAAGTTAATTAAATATAAAATGGTGAAGAAATCCCACATGTTATAAAATATCTTCTTTCGTGCTTCTCATGAAAACTTTCTTTTGCTAAATAGTAATTGAAATTCTATTGATAAATCTCATTGTTAAAATGGAAGCCTATGAACTTTTTGAATCTGTTGGGAATGTATAGAAATAACCAGAATGTATAGAAATATTTAAATCAAATTGAAATATCCAATTGCAATATTCAGATTACAATTGGTCTGAAGAAGATTGTTAAACACAGTGAGGAAAAGCTTTGAAATTGACTCATTTAAAAACTGTTTTTATTAGTAAAATCCCCCATGTGACTTTATATTAAAAAGAGGGAGAAAGATATATTTTTAAATTCTCAAAGAGTCATAGTCACAGAGTCATAGAGTGTGGAAACAAGTCTTTCAGCATAACCTGCCCACGCTGAACAGGCCCCATCTACACTAGGCCCACCTGCCTGCGTTTGGCCCACATCCCTCTAAAGCTATCCTATCTATGTACCTGTACAAATGTTTCTTAAATGTTTCTCAGGTGTTAGAAACATAGAAACATAGAAAATAGGTGCAGGAGTAGGCCATTCGGCCTTTCGAGCCTACACCGCCATTCAATATGATCGTGGCTGATCATCCAACTCAGTATCCTGCCTTCTCTCCATACCCCCTGATCCCTTTAACCACAAGGGCCACATCTAACTCCCTCTTAAATATAGCCAATGAACTGGCCTCAACTACCTTCTGCGGCAGAGAATTTCAGATATTCACCACTCTCTGTGTGAAATGTTTTTCTCATCTCGGTCCTAAAAGATTTCCCCCTTATCCTTAAACTGTGACCCCTTGATCTGGACTTCCCCAACATCGGGAACAATCTTCCCGCATCTAGCCTGTTCTAACCCCTTAAGAATTTTGTAAGTTTCTATAAGATCCCCCTCAATCTTCTAAATTCTAGCGAGTACAAGCCGAGTCTATCCAGTCTTTCTTCATATGAAAGTCCTGACATCCCAGGAATCAGTCTGGTGAACCTTCTCTGTACCCCCTCTATGGCAAGAATGTATTTCCTCAGATTTGGAGACCAAAACTGTACGCGATACTCCAGGTGTGGTCTCACCTGTACAACTGCAGTAGAACCTCCCTGCTCCTATACACAAATCCTTTTGCTATGAATGCTAACATACCATTCGCATTCTTCACTGCCTGCTGCACCTGCATGCCAACTTTCAATGACTGGTGTACCATGACACCCAGGTCTCGTTGCATCTCCCCTTTTCCTAATCGGCCACCATTCAGATAATAGTCTACTTTCCTGTTTTTGCCACCAAAGTGGATAACCTCACATTAATACTGAACCGCCAATACCGTGTGCTTTAAGTTTGTATACTAATCTCTTACTGTGGGACCTTGTCGAAAGCCTTCTGAAATTGGTGTTAATACTGTACAGTCTTCAGTTACTTTCTCATGGAAGCAAAATAATTTTAGTTAGTTAATAAACCTCCAAGCTATTAATTTAATTTCACTGCCGTTAAGATTAGACTTCCAACAATCCACATTAAAATATCACATAACATACATTAAACTGATGTTATTGAAGACTATTCCATTTGTTATACCTTACCTATCACTTTAATTGAGAGCACTGCTGGAGTTATGTATTTCTCAACGATTTAATGTAGTTACTTTAGACTTCTATAACTTACATGACTTGTCCCACCCCAGTCATTCCTTCTTCTCCCTGCTTCCATCTGCTGAAAGTACAGAAACTTGAAAGCATGCACCACCAGACTCAGGAACAGCTTCTTTCCCTCTTGTTATCAGGCTTCTGAATGATCCTTCCATAATAGAGTACTGTTCGATTTGCCTCTCGACCTTTGCAGTCATTGGACATTGTCTCTGGAACTGATGCACTACAATGCTGAGAACTATATTCTGAACTCTGTATCTTCCCCTTTGCTCTATCTATTGTACTTGAATGTGAACTGATTGTATCCATGTATGGTATATCTGATCTGTTTGGATAGCATTAAAAACAAAGCTTTTGACTGCACTTCGGTACATGTGACAATAATAGAATTTAGACCTAAAATCTTTACACACAGAGGGTTGTGGGTATATGGAACGAGCTGCCAGAGGAGCTGGTTGAGCCAGGTACAATAAAAAATATTTGGATAGGTAGATGGATAAGAAAGATTGGAAGAATATTGGCCAGGGACAGACAATGGGTCTAGTTTAGATGTGGCAATGTGGTCGGCATGGACGAGTTGGGCTAAAGGGCCTGTTCTCACAACACAATAAACAGGAATACAATAAATGAGCAGTTATACTGGGTAACAAGTCCTCAGTGGTGCAAGCAGAAGAAAGGGGGGTGAAACTTTACACAAAGTACATAGTCGTCCCATGCAGATGTGGTTAGAGTTGTGCAGGGTGGTTCAACAACCATCGCAGCTGAAAATAAGTGCAGGAGAATCAAGAACTAGAGGTTCTATGTTGAAGGTGGGAGTGGTTGATGGGAGGAAACTGTTCTTGAATCTAGGGGGAATGGGTGCATTCTCCCATATGGTAGCAACAAGTGCACGGTGTGGACCTTTGACGATATTAGCTGCCATCCTGTAGATCCCTTCGACGGTGGGGGAGGATAATACCTGTGATGGACTGGGCAATGTCCACCACTTACAGCAGCGACTGCTATAGTAATAGTTACAAGCCAGGGAGCAACTGTAGTAGGGGAAAAAGGGAAAGTTAATTTTTCACATTCATTATTTTTCATTACCACATGTGTTTTGATAAAGCAATATTCGCTTAATGCAACTTTGTTATTGACAGCCTAGATGTTATGTGCAAGCTCCAGGTCATAAGTAAGATTCCAACAGGTGCTAGAATAACATTTAAAAGACATTTGGCCAGGTACATGGATGGGAAGACTTAGAAGGACTTAGAAAACAAATTTACGTTTCAAACAAAAATTAATCAAACATACTTTCTACAAATGCAACGTCCAAAAAATCTTCAATCTTGGGTGGCACGGTGGCGCAGCAGTAGAGTTGCTGCCTTACAATGCCTGGGACCCGGGTTTGATCCTGACTAGTGTGCTGTCTGCATGGACTTTGTACATTCTCCCCGTGACTTGTGTGGGTTTTCTCTGGTTTCACCGGTTTCCTCCCACACGCCAAAGACGTACAGTTATGTAGGTTAATTGGCTTGATATAATTGTAAATTGTCCCTAGTGTGTAGGATAGTGTTAGTGTACGGGGATCGCTGGTTGGTGCGAACTCAGTTGGCTGAAGGGCCTGGTTCCCCCCTGTATCTCTTAACTAAACTAAACAGTAAAGTGCAGATCGGTTTGGTGTATGATGAAAGCAATGGGTTTTACATTGCAATCTAGAACAGTGCAGCACAGTAATGGATCCTTCACCCCACAATGCACTCCAGGATGATGTTTAGATTCTGGCATCTTTCCTTGCTTAGATTTTTTTCCAATATTTTGCTATTTTAATTTCTTACTCACGAACTCAGCAGCTAATTTCTATGTAAACTAATGATATAGCTTAGTATTGGATTTAGGTTTAGTTTGATTTTGAGATGCAACGTGGAAACAGGCCCTTTGATCCATTGAGTGTGCACCGACAAACAATCACACAACACTAATTCTATCCTACACATTAGGGGGCAATTTACAGAAGCCACCTATCCAACAAACATCTATCCAACACACCTTTGGAATGTGGGAGGAAACCGGAGAAAACCCATGCGGTCACAGGAAGTGGGCCAAACCCCATACAGACAGCACCTGGACATCCTGGGCCTCTGGTGCTGTAAGGCAGCAACTCTGTAAGGACACCACTGTGCCACTATGCTTCCCTAAAGCCATGGTATTAGTTATTAAGGGGGCTGAAGTGAATTGCTTTAGATGTATATTTTTAGGAATACTGGATGCTTTTTTAAAGTTGTTGACAGTGCCTTTATCTCTGATTTTCATGGGCCAATCTCAGTATCTTTGCAAACCTCAAATGCTCACGTGTTTGACTCAAGATAGGTTTGAAGGGATATGGGCCAAATGCCAGCTAGGCCTAATGTAGACAGGACATGTTGGTTGGTGTAAGCAAGTTGGGCCGAAGGGACTGTTTCCACACTGTATGACTCTAAGACTCTATCCCAGCATCTGCAGTTCCCGTGTATCTTAAGTTGTGATACATCCTGATAATAGACACAATATGCTGGAGTAACTCAGTGGGTCAGGCAGCATCTCAGGAGAAAAGGAAGATGTGATGCTTCGGGTCAAGACCCTTTTTCAGACGGAGTGTCAGGGGAGAGGGAAACTAGAGGCATGAAATTATAAAGCACAAATGAATGAAAGATATGAATAGAACAAATCAAAGCCAGCTACGATGTCTGAAAAAGTGTCTCCACTCAAAGCGTCATCCATTCCTTTTCTCTAGAGATGCTGCCTACCCGGCTGAGTTACTGCAGCATTTTATGTCTGTCTTGAGACGATCAGGTAAAGGTGAATCCCACTATGTGGTCCATTATGTGGCTCTGGTGGGAAAAAAAGGCGATGGTAGCCGGCATCTGAGGTTCCTTCCTTACCCACCCTGATAAGATGCAGGATAAATCAGCTGCAGGATGAACATCTATTGCCAAAAGCAACGAGTGAGCCAATTATTATTTGCAACTTCTCACCCTACCCCACCCACCCCATCATACCTCAAGTGTTGCAAGGGGATAGGACATGTATTCATGCCTTTTATATTCTGTGGTGCTGAAGCAAAGCAAGAATTTCATTGTCCTATCTGGGACACATGGCAATAAACTCTCTTGAATCTTGAGAGAAGGGGGGGGGGGGAACCCCACTTTCCCTTGGAAACTTAGCCGGAAATTAAAACTGGCTGCATGAGAAGATCTGACGTCAGGGAACCTCCTATTTATTTTAATAAAATGTAATTTTGCTTGTAGTTGAGCTCAGGCTGTGGGGATGGGGTGGCTCCTGGATTTGCAAGGGTCCTCTGCATTGCCAAGGACTTCTCCCACCTCAACCCCTTCTCACCAACTTTCCTGTGCCTGCTGCTGCAGCGCCTCAACCGAACTTGACACTCCCGGCCTGAGCGACGGGCGTCGCGGCCAATGGCCCCCGGGTGGTGGGCGGGACGTCTGGCGCCGCGGCCAATGGCGGCGCGACCAGCAAGTTCGGTGGAGCCCTTTCCCCCCCCCCTCCCTCCACCCACCTCTACTTTTGCCGGCGGGCGCATGCGCGAAGGAGTTGCCCTGGTGCTGGATTGGAAATAGGGCTTAAAGAAGAAAAAATCCCCCAGCTGCAAAAATAAACAACCAAAAAAAGCCCAGCAAGAGAGGAAAATGAGGGGAGAGCCTCCTGCAAACCTGACCTAGGGGAGAAGGTACTGTGTGTGTTCCTCACCCCTGAGCAGAGGGGGAAGGAGAGGCTGCTTTAGCTGTGTGTTTCTGCTCTGTGTGTGTGTGTGTTTGCTACTGAGAAGCACTTAGGGTTAGGCTCGGCTGTGTATGGCTAGGCCTACACCACTCCAACGTCTTTAAATGAACTAAATCCTCCCCCTCCTGCCTGATCTGTCGTCCCCTCCTATCTCCAGAAGCTTTTGGCTTTCTGCTTTTTCGTTTTGCTTGGTTTTTTTTTTCCCCCTGTTGCTACACCTTGGCACGAATTGTTGCTTGTACCCCACCAGAAGGGACTTTTTCCTCACCCCACCCCACCCTGTGCGTGTGTTTCAATCCTAAACTGTATATATTTTTTAGTTGGATCTATTAAAGATCTCAATGATTCGGTAGTATCAACCCTAGGAGGGAATGTACTAATCCGATTGCACCAGGTTTGACTGCGTTATTCCAGAGGTGGACTGTGTTTACAAGTTCTGTGATGGTGGAGGTGTAAACTTAGTACAAAACCACCAGATGAATGAATTAGTTGTTCAACGATGGAGTCAAATGTTTGGTACATGTTGCTTTCAAGAAAAAAAAATAGTATTGCATTTTACATGATGGTCATTTGTGTGAAGTGAGTGAGTGAGTGGATGATGTGGCCCTAACACCACAAATACAGAAGGTCGAGTTATGGCAATGTGGCCACTTGATAGGATGCTCAACATTCTAGGACCTCGCATAATACCTGGACGTTTGCATTTACTTTCATTTTGTCTTTTCTTCCTGTTCCCTCTTTCCTTCCTTCCCCCACCATCTTTCCTTCCAAGCAGAAGTCAAATGCTATGCATGTAGAAGTAATGGACATATTAACTTACTAAATCCTTTGAGTGGATAATTTCATGTTTAAATGATTTTGGCCAATGTTTTCATATAAATAGCACTTTTAATATATACAGTACTTTGTTGCTATTCCAGGCAACGTTGGAAGGAAATGTGAATCTACTAAATCCTGTGGATATTTTTAAGGCAGAGATAGACAATTTCTTGATTAGAATGGGTGTTAAGGGTTGTGGGAAGAAGGCAGAAAAATGAGATCAGGAGACGGAGATCAGCCATGATTGAATGGTGAAGTAGACTTGATAGGCCGAATGGTCTAATTCTACTCCTAGAACTTGTGACATTGTTGTATAATAGGATTGTCACAATAGGTAGGAAAGAACTGCAGATGCTGGTTTAAATTATAGGTAGACACAAAATGCTGGATTAACTCAGCGGGACAGTCAGCATCTCTGGAGAGAAGGAATGGGTGACGTTTCGGATCGAGACCCTTCTTCAGACGGTAGATAGACAGATTTAAAGCCGAGTATTACTCTCTATGTTTATTGGGTGACATTACAGTTTTACAAATTTATTTGGTTCCAGTGATTACTTTCCAACTTGAGGGGAGGACCATGTATGGAAAGTTTCATGTGGCACATAAATATTATACAAAATATTTAAGAGAAAATTGTCATTAAAAAAAATGTCTGCAAGGTAGGAAATTGTGTACAAGGTAGCAATTATTGAAAGAGATCTGGCTGGGTTAGGGTTTGGATTCTATCCAGGTGTGTTCAGTGATATGCGAGGGGACATTTTTCAATGAAAACAAACAGTAACAAACAAGTTACCAATTGCACTGAGATTTTTTTGGAACCTAATTTGAATTGTACGATAAACTTTATTTATCCCCAGTGGGAAATTGGTTGAAAGCATTTGAAATAACGCTATTGATTTAAAAAAAAACGATACATATCGTTGGAAGATATAATGCTACAAATTTTCTCATGCTATGCATGTAAGCAAAATACTCGATACTTATGTATCTTTTAATTAATGTGAAATGGGAAGAATGCAGGGGAAGCAAAATATTACAATATTTAACCCGGGGAAATAGCTTCATTTTTTTTTCCTGTAAATGTTCTGTCACATTGCATATGATTTTCAAATAGTAATTGATGAATTTGATTTGACACCATTATCTCACCTGTGATTTGCTTATGGGAGTTATCTTATCACTGACTCTCTTTGGTACTGCAAACATTATTTATCAATGATGTAGTCGGCGATAGGCATTTCAGTTGAGCCTTTGCATGATAATAGTTATGCTGTTGAATTTTTAATGTATCTCCGTGAGCCTAGAATATTTATATACTGGCGTATTGAATACCCAGCATTCCACATGTCTGGTTTAAATGTGATCATTAAGATGTGAATTCATAATATTTCTGGAATTCTGAAGCTAAACTTTGCCTTTGTTTCTTCAAGTAATTTATCAATTTATGTCAATGGATTGGCCTCTAAATCCTCCATCTAGCTACAGACAAGATTCCTTGTAGGTTTTGAAAGTTGATTGTTTTCCTCAAAACAAAATGCAATAACTTTTCCCTATTCAATCCAGCTCAAGACCCATATTGCATTATGTAATCGTACTATTCATAATTTGGGTTTTTATTCCATATGATGGTCCTGTTTGAATACTAGTGTCAAATTCTGCAATGGCATAATAGTTTAGAGCGGATTAAAGTTCATGACATTTAATGATTTGTCATTCTGCTGGTTGAATCCTATTTATATGGACTGTAGCTGAGTTTGGATGAATAGTGGCATCCAAACTGGATAGCAAGCAATACCTTGGTACACACGACAATAATAAACCTAAACCCAAACCTAAAGTGTACTTTTGATCTCTTAGATCTCAGAAAAACATAGAAAAATAGGTGCAGGAGTAGGCCATTCAGCCCTTCGAGCCAGCACCACCATTCAATATGATTATGACTGATTATCGAAGATCAGTACCCCGTTCCTGCTTTCTCCTCGTATCCCTTGATTCCATTAGCCCTAAGAGCTATATCTAACTCTCTTGAATACATCCAGTGAATTGGCCTCCACTGCCTTCTGTGGCAGAGAATTCCACAGATTCATAACTCTGGCTGAAGAAGTTTTTCCTCTCAGTCCTAACTGGCCTACTCCTTATTCTTAAACCCCTGGTTCTGGACTCCCCCCAACATTGGGGACATTTTTCCTGCATCTAGCCTGTCCAGTCCCTTAAGAATTTTATGTTTCTATAAGATCTCCTCTCGTCCTTCTAAATTCCAGTGAATATAAGCACAGTCGATCCATTCTTTTCTTGTTGTCTTGTAAAGATAATTTTGTACTCATCATAAACTGGGCTTTAGGTATACAATACACTGAAGATAGACACAAAATGTTGGAGTAACTCAGCGGGCCAGGCAGCATCTCTGGCGAGAAGGAATGGATGACGTTTCGGGTCGAGACCCTTTTCTCGACCCGAAACGTCACCCATTCCTTCTCTCCAGAGATACTACCTGTCCCACTGTTAACATTTTGTGTCTATCTTCCGTGCATTTTTAGCCAGCATCCGCAGTTCCTTCCTAAGTTTTCAATAACGATTATTGGTCTGCCTGCCTCTCAATTGGTATCAGTTATCTTAAACAAAAAATAAAATTTTCTGTCAGAAAGATTCTGTCAAAGATGTTGACATTTAGATAAGTAACCAACAATTAACCTAGTGAGGAGGATCACATGCTCCTCTGATCCCCACAATTCAACATTTTTAAAGCAGGAAGTACTTAACGCAAACAAAAGCTTGGGGACAGGATCCTGAAGAATAATTTCCTGCTACTATCTTTTGATAGTGTTTGTAGATATTGCTCATTCTGGAGGGAAATAAAGTCCAAATGATGATTAGCTGGCTAGTTTTGCACATTGAGTAAATATAGTTTAGTTTAGCGATACAGCGCGGAACAGGCCCTTCAGCACCATTGAGCCCACGCCAATCAGAGATCCCTGCACATTAACACTTTCCTACACACTAAGGACAATTTATGATTTGTACTGAAGCTAATTAACCTGCAAACCGGTGTGTCTTTCGAGTGTGGGAGGAAACCGGAGCGTCCGGAGAAAACCACGTTGTCATGGGGAGAATATATAAACTCCAATACAGACAGTACTCATAGTCAGCATGGAAACCAGGGCTCTGACACTAGGGCAGCAATTCTACCAATGAGCCACCCAAGGTTGATGGGTTATTTTTTGGATTTTGCTTCTGTGTTTGATTCAATTCAGTTTGAAACCTGTAAAATTGCAGTGAAATTGATTCTTTGGTCATGTGCATAATCTGAAACCAATGTGATAATGGAGCAGCGCAGAATTGAATTATAGGGAGTGGCGGTGGAAAGGTTAATGTACGAAGGTAAGGCATTTAATTAATTCAGCAGGTGCAAACCTCAATGTGGATTTGAAGTGCGCAGTGTTTTTGCTGTGTCAAAATTTGCTGCATCTGTGTAAATCTTAGTTAAGTAATTCACTTATTTTACTGCCTTGGGGTTCAGTGCAATAATTCTTGATAAATCACATAATTCTTGATAAATTGCTTGTATTATGACCATTTTACTGTTCATAAGGTAAGGTTGTAAGGGATAGTAGAATTAGGACATTCAGCCCATAAAGTCTACTCCACCACTCATGGCTGATCGATCTCTCCCCTAACCTCATTCTCCTTCCTTCTCCCCATAACCTCTGACACCTGTACTAATCATCTATCTATCTATCTATCTCTGCATTAAAAATATCCACTGACTTGGCCTCCACAGCCTTCTGTGGCAAAGAATTCCACAGATTCACCACCCTCTGACTAAACAAAATTCTCCTAATCTCCTTCATAAATGAACGTCCTTTAATTCTGAGTCTATGACCTCTAGTCCTAGACTCTCCCACTAGTGGAGACATCCTCTCCATGCCCACTCTATCCAAGCCTTTCACTATTCATACGTTTCAATGGGGTCCCCACTCATTCTTCTAAACTCCAGCGAGTACAGGCCCAGTGACGACAAACACTCATTCCTGGGATCATTCTTGTAAACCTCCTCTGTACCCCCACCAGAGGACATCCTTCCTGAGGCACATCCTTCGACAGATATGGTGCCCATAATTGCTTGCAATATTCCTAATGTGGCCATACCAGCTCCTTATAGAGCCTCAACATTGCATCCCCGTTTTAGTATAGAAGTCCTCTTGCAATAAATACTAACATTGAGTTTTCTTTCTTTACTACTGATGCGACTTGATCACATCTCCTGCATAATTGTTTTGCTGCAAAGTCTCCTGTCAGTTAAATTTTCTCATGAAATCGGTCATTACAGGACAAACCTAAAATGAGCATCTGATTTACATCGATAAAAGGGCACAAAGTGCTGGAATAACTCAGTAGGTCCGGCAGCACATTTGGAGAACATGGATAAGTGACGTTTCGTCACTCTGGGGGAAAAAAGGTTGTCCCTACCAGAAACGTCACCTATCTACGTTCTCCAGAGATGTTGCCTGACTCGCTGTTACACCAGCACTTTGTATCTTTTTTTGTAAATCAGCGTCTGCAATTCCTTCTACATTCCAAATTTGTTTGTGTGTGTGTTACTGCGATCAGCATTTTACACAAGCATACGTGTGAGTACTTACTCGTATTTAAATGTGCATGTTGATTAGTTAAGCAATATTTAAAGGTTCATGGGATCCACTGGAATGTGGCACACTGAATCCATAACTGTCTCAGTGGCTAGTATAAGTTAAAGGTGTGTTTAATCAGGGAAGGCTGTCACTAATGGACCTCTGCTCAGCGAGTTAATTTTTGTATATACTAATGATTTAGTTAAATGTAGGGAGCATGATAAAGATGTTTGCAGAGACTTAAAGCCCTGTCCCACGGTACGAGTTCATTCCAAGAGCTCTCCCGAGTTTGACCTGATTCGAACTCGGAGATTTGCGGTAATAGCCACTCGTCGGTACTTAGGACATTTTTCAACGTGTTGAAAAATCTTCACGAGTCATCCCGCGCTTGCCTGCCATTAGCGAGTCTTCCCGAGTACCTGCCGTTAGCGTTACGAGCCGCTAAGAGACGTCCCCGAGCTCCGACCTTCCCCTCTACGTGCATTCTTCGTGTTTACCACGAGTTTGATTTTTTTTTTTAAACTCGGGAGAGCTCTTGGAATGAACTTGTACTGTGGGACAGGGCTATAAAGCTTGCAATATGGTTGATAGGTAGCAGGCCAACGTCAGATGTTGGGAAAGACAAATCGATTTTGGGCATAAAAATGACACATGCGCTATAAACCAGAGAGTGCAAGGTAATACATTTAAGAGCAAAGGATTATACAATAGATGGGAGAAAGTGTACTGGAGGAACAGAGCAACCTTGCATTGTGTCCACAGATCCTTTTGTGTTTTGGTGAAAGTAAATGGGCTTTGCTCTGTAGAAACGTGAATCTGCAAGTGCCGGTTTATAAAAAAAGACAGTGCTGGTGTAACTCAGCGGGTCAGGCAGCATCTCTGGAGAACATGGATAGGTGAGGTGTTGGGTCGGGACCCTTCTTCAGACTGATTTTAACACCGCTCTCAGTATTATCCCAGGCTTCCTTTGAGATTTTGTACTAAAATCTCTGGGCTTGGAGGCAGAATTTTACTGGAGGGGGGAAAGTAAGCAACTCTTATAGATGTCTCAAATATTTTGAGTAGTACAAATCTACACAGGAATCATTTGTCATTTTTTAAAATTTTGCCCTTGTAAACATTTGGAAGAGTAAATGCTTTGTCTTGTTACAATGGGGTTGAACAAACTTTTGTGCAGGAAATCTTTTTTCCTGCACAAAAAACAATTTTCTTCTGTACCGAGTACAGAAATACCCTGTTTTTCTGCTGCTATGGTTTACTGCGTGGGCAAAAGTCTGCCTTGATCCTGCCTCTGATGTGTAGAAATAAGCTAATAATGTCAAGTATATGCAGAGTATTTGTTTTCTGTCCTGCTTAATTTAGGGCATTGTCTCAAGTGAAAACTCTTAATTTCTCTCAAGGTGCTCACATCCTTGGAACAGTAGCCAGTTTTACACCAGTTTGTAAAATATAAATGTGTGGATATGTATGTGTGTGATGAGATTTATGTCGCCGGAATACAGGCATTAGCTGAGCATTTTGGTAACTGGAGAAAATAGAGGTTGCATTTGTCAAAGTATAGAGGTGAGGTCGTCCATTGCTCGTGAATGTTTTAGAAGTTCAATTTTTCCATGAATGTTTCACTCCCTGCATGAAATAAAATCGAGCCTTTTTACAAAATTACTCTATTAGATATTCAGTAGATATTTACAACTGATGGAGTTGTATGTCTGACTAAACCATTTGAATGCAAATCTGAATTACTTTCTCGGGCACATAGATATTGCCATGGCTCTATAATTGTGAAGCGGTTTCATTTAGCCTTTATGTACATTTCTTTTGGTTGACCATTTGAGCATAAAATACAAATTATTAATTAAAACCTCCTGCCCCATCGCACTATAGTTTATCTTCAGTATTAATCAACATGACACATTTTTGTTGGTGTACTTTGGTTTAAAAGTTCAAGATGCCCTAAATTCCCCGAGGTAGAAAATAATGGATTTGAAGGGTCGGGTCACATGGCTGTTGTTTAACATAACAAATGCATTTTTACAGCTTGTATTTCAGAGAAATCTGTAAATATTTTAATTAACAGCCTTTAACTGAACTTCAGTTCCATCTATAAACTGCATTGAAACACACGGAAGCAAGCCCTTGGTGGCACAGGTGGTAGAGATACTGCGTCACAGTGTAAGAGATCCGGTTCGATCCTGACCACGGATGTTGTCTGTCGAGTTTCCACGTTCTCCTTGTTCCATGAGTTCTCCATGTTTCCACGAGTTTCCACGTTCTCCACGTTCTCCTGTGACTGACTGTGTGGGTTTCTCCGGGAGCTCGGGACTCCTCCCGCATACCAAAGATGTGTGGGTTTGTAGATTAAATGGCCTCTGTAAATTGCTCCTAATGTATATGGACTGGATGAGCCAGTGGGATAGCAGAACTGGCAAGGAAGGAACTGCAGATGCTGGTTTATATCGAAGTACTGGAGCATTTCAGCAGGTCAGGCAGCATCACTGGAGGAAAGGACCAGGTGACGTTTCAGATCAGAACCCTTGTTCAGAAACAGACCTTTTGGCCCACCAAAGCTACACTAGCCATGTTGTATTTCTGAACTAAATTTGGCTCATCATGCCTATGTTGACCCTTTGCCATGCTTTGTTTTGCTCCTGTTTCCTGTCCATAAATCATTTTTTTTTAATTGCAATGTTTCCCCCACTTTTCCAGCAGAAACTTTTCAAATACAATTATCCAGATCCTGATAATTATGTGGAGAGAGAAGTCCTCTGGATCATTTACCATTGATTCTGAATCTATGATCATTGGCTGTCAACTTGGTGTTTTTTCTTCAAGGCTGTTGGTGTTGTTTCACAAATGATAACCGTCATCTCTGGTCTGGCATACTTCCCCTACACTTTGGAAGAGGTTTTTATGTTTTAGGGAGTACTGTGCCCAGAATTATCGTTTTGTATCCCAGTTGAGGCTTAAGCAGTGACTTATGAAGAGGATGGACACAAGCCAACCTGATCTCCCGATTGCAGGACACTTTAATTCTCCTTCCCATTCCTACACAGACCTTTCTGTCCTCAGTCTGCTCTATTGTCAGTGAGGCTAAATACAAATTGGAGGAACAGCATCTCATATTTCGCTTGGGCAGTGTGAATGTTGATTTCTCTCACTTCAGGTAGCCCCGGCATTCCCTCTCTCTAAATCCCTCCCCCACCCAAGTTGCACTAACTTCTCACTTTCACCCAATAAAACAGCTTACAATGGCCTGTTTCCTTTATCATCATTACTTGTTTGCATATCTTTCATTCATTGTTCTTTATCTCTCCATATCACCGTCTACCTGTGTTTCCCTTATCCCTAACCAGTCTGAAGAAGGGTCTCAACCCGAAATGTCACCCATTCCTTCTCTCCAGAGATGCTGCCTGTGCCGCTGAGTTACTCCAGATTTTCATGTCTATCTTTGGTTTAAACCAGCATCTGCAGTTCCTTCTTACACACGTATGAAGAGGAATTGTAGATGCTGGTTTACCAAAAATGACCCAGAGCGGAAGTAATTCAGTGGGTTAAGCGGCATCTCTGGAGAATGTGGAAGGTGACATTTTGGGTCGGGACATTTCATCAGACTAATTGTGGTGAGGGTTCGATGAGAAAGCCAGAGGAGAGTTAAGGATGGGACTTACGAAATCAAGCAAACTGTTTTAGTGTTTAGTTTAGAGATAGTGCAGAACCAGGCCCTTCTGCCCACTAATTCGGTACAGACCAGCGATCCCTGCACATTAACACACGAGGGACATTTTTACATTTATACCAAGCCAGTTAACCTACAAATCTGTACGTCTTTGGAGTGTGGGAGGAAACCGAAGATCTCGGAGAGAATCCATTCAGGCCACGGGGAGAACGTACAAACTCCGTGCAGATAAGCACCCGTAGTCAGGATCGAACCCAAGTCTTTGGCGCTGTAAGGCAGTAACTCTGCTGCTACACCACCGTGCCACCCAAATTAAATAACCTTGTACATAAGTGCTTTGTATATCTCTCCCAAAGAGCATTGCTCTGACTAACTTCACACCAGTTGCCGTGCTTCTGACTTGCTCAATCTAGTCTGTCATCTTGAAGCAGGATGATAATTTTCACCATGGTCTACTACTTTGCCTGTTATCTGAAACTGAATTATGCGGCTCCCTACACCCAGAGAGTGTAGGCCGTGCATATGTGTGCGTCACATATTGGCGAAGCAGCAAACACGCATCCCAGGCAGTCCACTCAATCTGAAAAAAAACATGAATCCTCCACTGGGTTTAGCTCTTTATTACTTTGTAAATTTCCCATCCATAATAGTCGTAATTTTCAGGTAACTTTATAGGACTTTTGCTCTTTCAGAAGGCATTCAGCAGATGCAAAACAAAAATTAATCCTCCTTGTGCTTGATTTGGATTTGTCCTGCGGCCTTTCCACGATTAATCGGAATTAAATTTTATTTAGTCACAATAGTTTTCATTGTTTGCCTCGCCATCAATGTGATGTTGCCCAGGACTGACCTATAATTTCCTGGTTTATTCCTCCTATTCCTGTAAAGGAACACGATGCTGGCAGCCGCGAAGTGTTGCGCCATTATTCTTCCCACATGTGAAGAGTACCTGTGTTATTTTACCTTTGGTGCATTCAATGATGGAACAATTCGGATTAAGAATGCGTGGGATTTTTTGATAATCGTAGTGAAAGGAAATTAAACCACTTCACAAATTGCCACGCTGAACTGAAAATAAGGCCATTGAAATTGTGCACGTGTACTGACCGATGGGTGTAAACATTGAATATTTGACCAGAATTATATGTCACATCTTTAGTATTTAGCATTAGTATCATTCAGATTGTTAATTATATTGCAATTTGTATGTACTTTATCGTTTTGAAGTTTGCAATCCAAAATAAATAGGGATTTTAAACTTGAACACTGCTTTGTGAGTAGGGAGAATGGCCATTAATGTTTTGTGGTAAAATACATGGAATTTCACTTTTAGTTTTTCTTTTTTAAGGGATAAAATACAGTTAGGATATTCTCAAAGCTTTTGTGATGAAGCTTTGCTCTCTCCAGAGTTGTTTTTGGTTCAGCTGCTATTGTTAATATTCTCTTACGTGCTTGCTTAGGCGGACCAAATCTGACAATATGTTGTCTCTTGAGTTTCTTGTCTTTTGCCCAGGGTAGGTGAATTGAGGACGGAGGTTTAAGGTGAAAGGGAAAAGATTTAATAGGAATCTGAGGGGGGGGGGGGGGGGTTACCTTTTTCACACAAAAGGTGGTGGGCATATGGAACAAGCAGCCAGAGGAGGTAATTGAGGCAAAGGCCTATCCCAACATTTAAGAAACATCTACGCAGGTACATGGATAGGACGGGTTTGGAGGGATATGGGCCTAGCCAGGCAGGTAGGAATAGTGTAGCTGGGACATGTTGGCTGGTGTGGGCAAGCTGGGCCAAAGGACCTATTTCCATGCTGTATCACTCTATAGTTCCATGACTATGACACTATGATTATTCGACAAATAATATCTATATATTACTAAAACTCTCATCTTGTTCGTTTCTATGTCTGCGTGTGAGGGCTGTGCTCCTGAAATTACGCCACGCTCCTCCCTCCCCCTCCCACGGCTCCAGACTGCAGCCTCAAAAAGTAATTGACAGACTTTCAGTTTTTAAATCCGCACGCGTGGAGAACTAAAAGTCTCCACGGGCATGCGGGATTAAAAAAAAACTGAAAGTCAGTCAGTCACTTTTTGATGCTGCGGTCTGGAGCCGGGAGATGGAGAGGCAGAGGGAGCAGCCCCCGGACCCCACACCAGCTCCAACCACAGCCCAGGGCTATGAGCGTGGCTCTGGGCCCTGGGCTGGGGTTCCAGCCGATGCAGAGTCAGGGGGCTGCTGCTGCCTGAGAAGAGGCCTCTCCCTCCCCCCTCCTGTGGCTGGTTCGTTGGGGAAACGGGTTGTGTTGGAGAAACGGGTGAGTGGTGGAATATGGCGTTGGAGGAACAGGATCTAACAGCTCCAACTTGGGGTAGGGAGGAGAGAGGCGTTATGGACAATGTTAACAAAGACAGGACTCGCTGTCCAATGAGAGATTTGTAGCATTGTTGTAAGGAGAGGGAGGGAGTGGGGGAGAGGATGAGGAGAGGATTGTTGTTTAATGTTATTTAAATCGATAGAGAGGGGGATATGGGAGGGGAGTGGGGTTAAGGAGGGAGGGTGACTGAGGAGAAGGGAGGGAGTGGTAGGGGGAGGAAGTGCTGAGGATGAGGGGGAATGGAGGAGGATAGGGGTAGTTGGAGGGATGACGAGGCGCACTTGGGGAGGATTGCCGTGACTCGCATCACAACAGGGATCTCTGGCGTCACAACGGGAACCTGTCAGCTGTGCCTCCAAAGTTGGGGGCTATGGGTAAGTTGTGGAATATCGCGTTCGGAGACCAGGCCTCCCGTGCGATAAGGACCCAACGGGTCTCACTTGGTCTAGTTTACAATAAAATCTATACAATATCTGTTTTTCTGCAATTTGTAATTCTATTTAATCCAACTCAAAATCTGCTAACATTTTTGGTTGTTTTGAAGACCACAACTTCATGGAGCTCCATAACCATTAATACACATCTAACATTTTACAACACCAAACCTAAGTTGCATTGAAGTGATAAATGTTTAGAAAGTGTTAAAGAAGGAACTGCAGATGCTGGAGAATCGAGGTACACAAAAGGTTGGAGAAACTCAGCGGGTGCAGCAGCATCTAAGGAGCGATGGAGATAGGGACGTTTCAGGTCGAGACCCTTCTTCAGACTTGAATTTTTGGAATTCTAAAACCAAATCAAGCATTTGTATAGTTTTATTATTTCGATCTGGTTTGATGTTTAAAAATGATTAATGATCAGCATGCAATTTAATACTTTTTTTTTTCTCCACATCGGGACTTGCTGCTGAAGCAGTGCTTTAGTTATGACGCAGATACGCACATGATATGTACATTTTTAAATGTGTTTTTCTCTGTTGGATTCTCTTCTTTGGCAAAGCTGCTGATTTCATCTTTTGTTAACTTAATTTCTTTTCCTACCTTCCCTTTCCACCTCCTGCCTCCATTATTCAGTTTCCTAAGGTACAGATTCTATTTTCTTCCATATATTCTGTCTGCCTTCACATTTGGAGAGAGCCAGACAGAGCAACCAACCTGTTCTGGTGACTCATCCGATATTGATGTATTGTGTACACAAATTGTTCCGTCTTCTGAATGAAATTTTCACTGTGAACTCTAATTGCAGCATCTTTTGTCATAATGACCCATATCCAGTGAACAGTATCAATTGTCATTGAAAATTTTATTCAAGCCTGCAAGGTAAAATCAGTAAATTTGAAAATTATTCATTGCAGAGGTACCACTATTGCAGAGGTACCACTATTGTACGAATTTTCTTCATGAGGTAAATTGGCTGCATTCTGACTACCGTTAGTATGGAGGCTGATTAAAGCAACCTTGCGGCTTTAGTAGTTAAAGATGACGTTCAGCTGAGATAATGAGATGGTAGGTTTTGGCTGTGTGGTCATCAACGGTGGCTTTGATAGCATTTCACATCAAAACTTCTATTTCTTCTTACCATGAAGTCATGAATGGCTTGTTTAGGAAATAGAATACTTCAGCTGACATTTTAAGAGAAATGGTCATTTATGTGTAATTGTGCGTGTATCAGCAACGGAGCAATGAAATTCTTACTTGCAGCTGCGTAAAATCCGGGAAAATATACGTTGATAATGTTTAGATTGGAGATAGAGCATGGAAACAGGCCCTACAACCCACCAAGTCCACACAGACCAGCGATCCCCGCACATTAACACTACCCTACACACACTAGGGACAATTTCACATTTATACCAAGCTAATTAACCTACAAACCTGTATGTCTTTGGAGTGTGGGAAAACCCACGCAGGTCACGGGGAAAACGGGTCACCCGCAGTCATAATATCATAAGTGATATGAGTAGAATTAGGTCATTCGGCCTAGCCAGGCATTCAATCATGGCTGATCTTGCTCTCTCTCTCTCGCTCTCTCTCTTGCGCTCTCTCTCTTCCCCCCCCCCCCCCCCCCCAATTCTCCTGCCTTCTCCCCATAACCTCTAACACCTGTACTAATCAATAATCTATCTCTGCCTTGCATATATCCACTGACATTACCTCCTCAGCCTTCTGTGGCAAAGAATTCCACAGATTCACCACCCTCTGACTAAAAGAACATACTTTAATTCTGAGGCTATGACCTCTAGTCCTAGACTCTCCCACTAGTGGAAACATTCTCTCCACATCCATGCTATCCAAGCCTTGCACTTTTTTGTATGTTTCAATGAGGTCCCCCCTCATTCTTCTAAACTCCGAATATAGCGAATATAGGCCCAGTGCAGGGGTGGGGAACTTTTTCATGTTGGAAGGCCGCATTAAGTTAGCTGTAACCTAATAGGGCTGCATTCGAAGAAACTTCAATTGGAGATAGGATTATTTTGTTGAATCTTCTTTTACTCTTTGGTGTTTTAAATACGTTCATTTTAAGATTAAGATAAAAATAATAAAAGACAAACAAAAACATATCAATAAAAATAAAAGGATTTGTTCTACAAAATTTGGATTCATTCAAAAGGCCGCACTTAATGGCCTAGAAGACCGCATGCGGCCTCGAACCCCTGGCCCAGTGCCATCAAATGTTCATCATATGTTAATCAGTCTTGGGATCATTCTTGGAAACCTCCTCTGGACCCTTTCCTGACCCAGCACATCCTTCCTCAGATATGGTGTCCAAAATTGCTCACAATATTCAAAATGCTGCCTGACCAGCGCCTTATAGCGCCTCAACATTACATCCCTGTTTTTGTATATAACCCTCTGGAAATAAATGCTAGCCTTGCGTTTGCTTTCTTTGCCACTGATTTGACTTGCAGATTAACTTTTTGGGGAATCCTGCGCCAGCACTCCCAAGTCCCTTTGCACCTCCGATTAGTCAGGATCTAACCTGGCTTCCCCCAGGCACTGTAAGGCAGTAGCTCTACCGTTACCCCACCGTGCGTCCCTAATATAACTCGAAATTAATTGGTAGCGTATCAATGAAAATTATGTTGATGGATGTTAGATGTGGTCACTGGGTATAAAGGTAAAAAATAAATTTTAAGGAATGGACAGGTAAAGTAGGAATATCATTCCCATCTGGAAATGAAGGGAGACACAGCATCTCTGTAGAATGGGAATAGGTGATGTTTCGGGTCGAGACCCGTCTTCAGTTGAAGGGACCTTTTAAGGTGGAAGTAACATGTTTTCAGTCTACTGATACTAAATGTTTGATGTTCCATTTTCCAGTTTTGAAATTGCTCATCATGGTAGATGTAATTAACATTTATTACAAACCTTTTCCTTTTCATAAAGGTTTGTGAGAAAGAGATTTGCAGTGTAGAACACTTTGTATAAATTGGGTTATAAATATTCAACTTTGACTTAACACTCAATTTTGCACACTCTCTCAACCTCGTATCTGGTCAATTTTACTCTTTAAGTACTGTTCAGTACATTCTTTTATATTAAATTATTCAGACATGTAGATAAACCTTGGCTCGGACCATTTTGGGAAAAAATGAGTTCTCTTCATGAATGAGTTAGAGAAAAAATAAAGTCACTTTGGATTTTAATCAAACAAATCGGAGACTGGACTGCTTTATAGTTGATAAATTGCACTACGATGTGATAAAGACAGCTAAAAGTGTCTCATTTCTCGATCTGCAAATCTGTTAGGCTGGAATTGTGAGCATTTTTAAGTAGCTATAATCTAGTAACATCTCACATGCATAATTCTATTTATGTACAGACAGGTGGCTCTTGTGGTGCTGTCTCTTGTATGTTACTAAGCCATACGGATCACCACGATACAGGTCCATTTCCCGATTAATGTTGGGTTACTACCCAAAATGAGATTGACTTGCTAAAGCAATGCGCAGTCCCCTGCTCCAGACTCTCTTTACCCTCTTTACTCTGCACCCACTGTGCAGCCGACACTGCTTCAATGCCATCTTTAAATTTGTGGCAGTACCATCGTCGTTGGATGAATAGAGGTTAATGACAGGTCAGAGTACAGGGGGGATATCTATAATCTGGTGGATTGGTGCAAGAACAATCATCTTGTTCTCAATATGAGCAAGGCTAAGGAGCTGATGGTTGATTTCAGGTTAGGGAAAGCTGAGGGACCATGTACCTATCTTCCTTGGTGGGATGGCGATGGAGAGAGTCAACATCTTCAAGTTCCTAGGAGATGGCCTGGGCCCAGCACATTAATGCAATGACAAGGAAAGTTCACCAAAGCCTCCACTTCCTCAGAGGTTTGTGGAAATGCTGGCATGTCGTCAAATACTGTAAGAACATCTACAAGTACATGGTGGAAAGTAGATTGGTTGCATTATGGCCTGTTTTTGAAACCAAAATGCTCAAGCATAAAGGAGGCTGTGGCAAATGGTCTCTTGCTCTATATCCGTTCATAATCTATTTTGTTGAATATAATTTTTGTAGAATGCGTGAGAATGAAATCCTGCATCTTGTGACTTCATTTAGTAAACATTATTTGTACCTTCCTACACTGTGTACATTTCTTTGTTCAAGTATGTTTAAGCAATTTGGAATGTCAGCCCTCTGATCCTCTTTTCATTTTAATGGGCTAGCATTTGCCGCTATCAGCAAACTGCTTAAGCTTGCCGCAGATTAAAAGGTAAGTGCATAGACATCTTCTAGATTCCCCGCAAGGATGACCTCCTGCCCAAATTGTCCCAATCCTAATGGTGGCATTAGGTCTTGTCAAACATGACACTGGTGATGTTACGGCAGATAAAGCCACACCCATAAGATAGCGATGAAATATTTTAACATGCAAGGCTGGTGATCAAATCAGCAGAGGCCTGTGAATCTTTTAAAACATCCCTGACATTTAAGAACAAAATTAAGAACTATTATAGTTGATACAGTCATTCATTCCTCTATTTGCATGCATTCCTGGAAAACATTTAATTGTGCTAAATTTTGTGAATGGAAATGCATTGTAGGTATTTGGGTTTCGGTGTATTTCTCTGACCAGGAAATGGGACTCCAGTTATTGTGGGCAAATAATTTGTAAATTGATGTTGTAGCATTTCATGCTTGCCCCACCATTCAATATGATCTTGACTTCTCTGTCCCAGACCTTGTCTCTGGTGCCTGCTTTCCCTCAGTTAAATCTGTGACCTTTCAAAAATGTTATCCATTTCCTCTTTATGTACTCCCAGTGATACAGCCTTCACAATGCTCCAGAGTAGAGAATTCCAGCAATTCACCAAGTTCTTATGCATCCCACTTGTAAATGGTTAGCACTCACAAAACTTGCAACTATATCCCCTTGTTTGAGATTCTCCCATGAGTAGAAATATCTCCTCAAGATCATGTTTCGATATGGTCAACCCTCTTTTAATCTCCAAATAGCCCAAATCAAATTTCTTCAGTTGCTCGTGATAGGATAACCCTCTTGTCCAAGGAATTGGCCAAATCAGTCTCTTTTTGGACTGCCTCCAATGTCGGTATATCGTTTAAAATAAGGATACCAAACTTATTCACTATAAGTATGGCCTTGCCAATACAATTTTAGAACAATGCTTTCCTATTTCTAAACTCGAATTTTCTTGCAATAAAAAGCAAATTGGCTCCCAATCACGATCTCCCTGCCTGGTAATCTTTTGCGATTTGTGCATACGAGCACCTGGTTGCTCTGAACTTCGCTTATTTGTGATCTTTCACCTTTGCTTCAACAGTCTACCTTTTAATTCCTTCTAATTAACTCAATGACTCTCTCTTTCCCACATGTAAGCTCACTTAGCCAATTTTTGCTCAACTTTTCAAAAGCCTGTTGCAGAGTTAAATTCCCTCGTACACTAAGCACTTCCATCTTTTGTAGCTTTGGCAAAATTGCTTACCTCGTACCTTTCCCCCTATCTCCAGATCATCATAATTAGTAAATGATTCTCTGACTTTGGGGCACTCTGCTAATTATATCCTGGAAAGACACAAAATGCCAAAGTGGGTCAGGCAGCATCTCTGGAGAACATGAATAAGTGACTTTTTGTGATGGACTGAAGAAGGGTCTCCACCCAAAATGTCACCTTTCCAGAGATGTTGCCTGACCCGCAGAGTTACTCCAGCTTTTTGTACCATTCCTTCGTAAACCAGCATCCATAGTTCCTTGTTTCTACTAATAATATTCTTTCAGAACATTTCTCTGAACAAACAATGTTTCTCCATCTTTCTTCTCTTTGATAATCAATTCTCAATCCATGCTGACGCACTTCTCCTGATGCCATGAGCTGTTATCTTGTGCACCAGCATTTTAGGTGGTACTTTATCAAATGCTTTCTGAAAATCCAGCTGCACCACATTTGCAGATTTCCCTTCTGGCATCTTTGTTTTGTTGCATCCTTAATGTATTGTAGCAAATTTGTCAAGCGTAATTTACCTTGAATCATGATGTAATAAAAGGAAACAGCAGATGCTAGTTTATACCAAAGATAGACACAAAATGCTGCAGAAAATGATTAGACCCTTCTTCAGAAGGTCCCGACCCAAAACATCACCTATTCATTTTCTCCATAAATGCTGCCTGACCTGCTGAGTTACTCCAGCACTTTGTATTCCTTTATCTTAAATCATGTTGACTTGGTTTGATAACACTTAAGCTTCTCCAGATAATGAGCGATTTTGCTTGATTATGGACCCCAAATTTGTGTCAATAACAAACATCACATGGCCAATAGTTACCAGTTTTGTTTAATCTTCCTCCTTTAACAAGATTTCAAGGTCAAGGGCAGTTTATTGTCACATGTACTAATTAAGCTACAGTGAAATTTGAGTTGCCATACTTAGTGAAAAGCAACAAGACGCACAACCGCATAAGTTAACATAAGCATCCATCACAGTAGTCACATCAGTGGTTTTCCAATCTGCTTAACTTTGTGAAAAGTTAATTAAAAATATAAATATATGTAAACATCAAATGCTTCAAGAAAACAATTCAAAACCTCTGAATGAATTGAATTAAATTAAACAAGCTTTCTGCCTAATCCTTGCTTATGAAAATGGCACTGAGCACTGGAAGATTATGATGCTATTAAAACTGGTCCCTCTATGTCCTTGCCCTCTGAGCAGGCATTCAAGTCTTCTATAATCGCCTCTGTTCGCACAAAGAGTTGCCAAATTGCACATAGTAAATGTTGAGCAAAGAAATGTAGCAAGTTCCTATTTTGCCATTGGACGACGGGAAAATCTGCTATGAGTAGCTCCCAATTTTGTGCCTCCCATGTCAGTGTGGAAATCATGTGTTTTCCAATACATAAGTGGGTTAATGCTTTGTCTGAAATTCTGGGCGCCCGCAGTTCATGCCTTTGCCTTGTCTGAATCTCTGGCGGCTGGGGAGGGTTGAGGTCCCGACCATGGGGGAAAATGGAGGAGGACTGGCCAAATTTTGTTTGTGTTAAAAAATGTTATTGTGTTTTTGTGTGTTTTTCATTGTACCGCTGCTGGCAAATTCATTCACTTGCACTTTATGTGCAAGTGGCGAATAAAATCGATATTGATATAGTTTAATAGCTGACATTCCCCATACAAGTCTGATTTATTCTCTGAATTTTTTTTTAATATGTGCCTATGATGTTACTGAAAGCAAGACTTTCATTGTATCTGGACATTGTTGTATTTGTGCATATGACAATATACAAGACTTGACTTTTATTTAGTTAAGCTAGAAAAATTTGCAAGGATGTTGCCAGGAGGTCCTGAGTTATAGGGAGATGTTGGATAGGGTGGGACTTTATTCCTTGGAGTGCAGGAGGATGAGATGTGTTCTTATGGATGTGTATAAGATTATGAGGGGAATAGATAGGGTAGATGTGATGAGTCTTTTACCTAGAGTAGGGGAATCAAGAACCAGAGGGCAGAAGTTTAAGGGGAAAGATTTAAAAGGGCCTGAGGTGTACATTTTTCACACAGAGGGTGGTGGGTATATGGAAAGAACTGCCAGGGTTGAAGCGGATACTATAACAACATTTAAAATACATTTGGTCAGGTACATGGATAGGAAAGGTTTTGAGGGATTTGGACCAAATGTGGCCAGGTGGGGACTAATATAGATGGGGCATCTTGGTCAGCATGCGCAAGTTAGGCCGAAGGGCCAATTTTACATGCTCTTATAACTCTGACTTTAACCTCTGATCCACGATGAAAGCAGAGGAACAGCATTTGCGATGGTATTGAGCATTATAAGGTTTGGAATCGACAGTCCCTGCAGAAGCAGTGGAAGAAGCGCATTGCCTCACAAACTTTGAATATTGACTTCCCTAACTTCAAGTAACCATTGCTTTTGCTCTCTTGCTCTCTTGCTCTTCCCAATTCTCCAACCAGCCTGATTGTCCCTCTGATTACATTGCATCTCCATTTGCTTTGTCACCTTCCCCTCACTAACAATGGTCTATTCTACCTTGATCTGCATCTCTTTTGATCTCTTGCGCTTCCTTATCTCTGTAACTCCCTCCCCCCTGACACTCGGTGTAAAGAAGGGTCTCAACCTGACACTCATTCCTTCTGTTCGGGGATGCCGCCTGTCCTGCTGAGTTACTCCAGCATTTTGTGTCTAACCTCACAAACTCTCCAATTGCTCTGTCAGACAACCCTCTCACAGATCCCACAAAACTAATGAATGCAAGTCATCTTCAATCTTGGGAGATTGCCAAAGACAGCTGACATATGGAGCTACAGTATTCAAGTATCATTTCCACATTGTACATCATATAGACCCAATATGCATATACTGTATACATTTTCTATTATACTTAATATGGTGCTGAAATACTTTAATATTGGACCATTTCAGTTTAATTTTCAAGTGAATTATTAACATAATTGTGATTGAGTGCCATTTTTTGGTTTCAAAAGTTTTAATTATTACTACACTTGACTGACTGGCATAAAAATGAAGATATAATATGGTGGACTTGTATCAATGCAATTCCATTTGCGAACAATTGTTCCAAAAAAAAATCATGCCAATAAAGCCACATGCCCATTTTAAATTAGTGCTTGAAATCTTATTTCTAGGCAATTGGACCACTCTGCATCCAGCTACGACCAAATCTGAGTACTTCACCCAGCAAAGACACAAATCAACCGAAATAGCTAGACCATACAGTCAAGATAGATTGATAGGCAATCACTCCTTTCTCCCTTTCCTTCCATTTCACAAATGGAGCTCTGGGGAAATCAAAGTGCATTAAATTCCTCTGCTCTTTCGGATACTAGTCACAAAATTAGCCAAGAAAAGTTCGATAAATTTAAGATAATTGGGACATTTCCTACAATGAAAATATGCTGCCGCTTTTGCAATTTCAACCATATTGTGACAGAAAATCAATATTAGCAATTGAAAACAAATGTAACCAAAACACAGTGTGGATTCTGCCAGTTAGAGACGATTTGTTGCTTAAACCTTGCAAAGTTTCTTCAACACAAATGGACCAAGAAGATACTGGAGTCTCATCTCAAATCATGCAAATCACAGAATATAAATTTTACAAAATTAGAAACTGCTGCAAACACTCTTCAAAGAGAACTGGAGTGATTCTGCGATTGTTCCTTAAAGATAACGGGGATATGGGGAGATGGCAGGAACGGGGTACTGATTGGGGAAGATCAGCCATGATCAGATTGAATGGCGGTGCTGGCTCGAAGGGCTGAATAGCCTACTCCTGCACCTATTGTCGATTGGTGCAAAATATTTTAATATTGGTGCAAAATAGTTTAAAGACCTATCATCAGAAATGAACGGTTTTTAACCTGAAATATTAGCTCTATTTCTCTAACCAGATTTACTACCTGACCTTTTAGTGTTTCCAACATTTTCTGTTTTAATTTCGGACTTCCATAATCTTACAGACTGTGTCCTAATGAAACACTTGCGTGAGCATCAATCACATTATTCATGCAGTTAATGCGCACCTGTTTTGTGTTAATCAGTGAAGTCACAGGCTGATTAAAAAGGTCAGTATATTTAACATTTGAATAACACGTTACAAGACAAGCATCCCATACGATAAGCATGTTTATCTCACACGTGCAAAGATTAGAGAAGTTCTGTGTACTAAAATTGTTTGTGGTACTGCCGAGCAACATGCAAAATAATGAACTGAACAAAAACCAAACCTAACCATTTTCCTTACTCAAATACAGACTCGGCAAGAGAAGAACGATGGAAGTGTAGACAGTATATGTGAAAGCGAAAATGACCGTTAGGAAGAGATAATGTAGTAGGAAACACAAACCAAGGCAGGGAGAATACTATAAACCCAAATTATAGACTGTTGGTAGTGTTTGTTTTGAAGCTTGTTTTCATTTACTGTGAAGATTCATTTATGAATTCTATATTATAAATGCTACAAGTTTCAGATATCACTGTAAATATTGATCTACAATTTATACATGCCTTTCCTCTAATATTTCTAGAACCAATTCTGAACTGGTTCAGAATTGTAGCAATTGTTACAGCAGATTTTTCAATACAAGATCTCTTGATACTTTCCAATGGCCAGGATAAAAGTCCAGGGACACTCCAAAGACACATTGTAGTGTACCCAATTTAGTTTATAATGTTTCCCAAAATCATTCTCCGCATTTCTAGTGTCGCCAATCTAAATCGTCCAAACAGCAAAATGTTTAAGTTGAATAGCAATTATAGCAAACCTAGAAACTGATCAGTAATAGAGAGCCATAATGCATAGAAGGGTGTAAGTCAGTACTATTAACATCTCAATAATATTGTTAAATGTGAAAACTACAACAGGTAAATTGCCCAATTGGTTCCATTGATGTGGGCAATGAATATTGGTTTAAAAAAAAAACAATTCTGCAAAGAGGGGGATAAACTTTCTTGTATAGCAAGTGGCTATAGTCTGGATTGTATGATCTGGAGATGTGATCATTGCAAATTAGGTTGTGGTTTTGAAAAGCCCATTAGTAAGACATTTCAAGATAAATATATTTTGTTCTGGTCTAGAAAGAAAGAACAAGTAAAGGGGACTGATGGAAAGCATCCAGGATCCCTTTGGCAGAACTGTTCTACTTAATGAAAACATCAGATAGGCGAAAGTAGTCCAGATTTCAAATCTGTACCCTAAACCTCGGGTAGCCTGGTACAATTTTGGAAGAGGTACTTAAGAGATTACTAGGATGCTATGAAGGAATCAGCACTTCACTATGTCAATCGGTGCATAAGGTGGGCTCATCTATTAGAAAAGATTAATACCTTGTGATCAAAATCGAAATAATTTGACAGAGTAAATGAATATGTAAGGACAAAGCTTATGGCGCTATGTCAGTGAACAAATAATTGTTTTTAAACAAATGTTTTCATCTGGGCAAAAATTACATATTGTTATAATCGGAAGTATGATTTAATCCTGAGAATGTCAATGAGCAATTCCAATGCTGTTAAACTTTTGTATGGTGTTGATTCTGCCCATTACTTGAATAACGTTCCAGCAAGATAATGAGGTGGTGAGTCAAAAAGTGAAAATCCTATTTATGTGTTCCTTAATTTAATTTTGCCAACAAACTCTTTAAATGTCTTTATGTCAACCAACCACATTATAAAATCTCAAATGGACCCCTTTGTGAATTTTTTTCAAAAACAAACATCCCAGTATATTATATGTTTTACTAATGGGCTTTCTGAGTCATTCGTAACTGTCACTGTATGTCATGTTGTTACTTGTGGGCGGAGCACCAAGGCAAATTCCTTGTATGTGAATACTTGGCCAATCAACTTATTTAGTGAGGCATGACGTGTACACCTTCACCAAACTCTTCATTGTTTGGTTGCTTTCCCTCTGTGAACTCAAACTTACGGTTCATCACTGCAGTCAGTTTTCAAACCATGTCCAAATGGATCAAGTCGAAAAGTACTTGAAACTGTCTCCATTGGCCTAAAAATAGCTAGAAGAATAAGGTTTAATGTAGTCCTTCAATGCCTTGGTCAAATTTGGGTGTTGAAAACCCAGAAGTATTTTTACGCAATATAGTCTAGTTGATCTTCTTGATTTGGCAGATTTGTATAAGTTTGAAAATAGGCCAAAGAAATGTTTCTCCATTACAAACATAAACATTTTCCATTTGGATTTGTCTGATTTTAGAAATCCTTTTGCAAAAGAGTACAAAGTGCGGGGTTCATAATCGTTTAATGTCCTCATTGTCTTGTCTGTTAAAGGGTGAAAATAACTTCATGGCACAAAATCTGTTGCAGCATCATCCAAGTTTCCCATGCGATTTTTAACGTGTATGGGGAGCTAATGCATGCAATATTGCATTCAGTTCTTATGGTAACTACTTTATTTTCTTCCATAATTTGAACAAGACCACCTGATATCACGATTTTGGATATCTCTTGTTTAATGTTGCTCATCTCCTAGTTTTGGTCTCCTAATTTGGGGAAGGACATTATTGCTATTGAGGGAGTGCACGTAGGTTCACCAGGTTAATTCCCAGGATGGCGGGACTGAACATATGATGATAGAATGGATCGGCTGGGCTTGTATTCACTGGAATTTAGGGGGATGAGAGGGAATCTTATAGACACATATAAAATACTTAAGGGATTGGACAGGCTGGATGCAGGAAAATTAGTCCGGAACCAGGGGTCACATTTTAGGAATAAGGGGTAGGCCATTTTGAACTGAGATGAGGAAAAACTTTTCACCCAGAGAGTTGAGTCTGTGGAATTCTCTCCCACGGAAGGCAATGGAGGCCAATTCACTGGATGTATTCAAGAGAGAGTTGGATATTGTTCTTGGGGCTTGCGGAATCAAGGGATATGGGGAGAAAGCAGGAACGGGGTATGATCAGCCATGATCGTATTGTATGGTGGTGCTGGCTCGAAGGGCCGAATGGCCTACTCCTGCACCTACTTTTTTTTGTTTCAATGAGTGGATATGATATTTGTTAAAGCAGAAAAATTACGTGCAAAATATTGCGTAGCCTTACGTATAATCTATTTTAAGGGTTTTTTTTAAGGAAAGAAACCGAGTAAATGAAACGCATCCACTATGATGATAGACAATGTTTCAGGTCCGTCTGAAGAAGGTCCCAACCTGAAACGGTGTTCAATTTCCTCACAAACCCCCCCCCCCCTTTTTTTTTGGCTAGATATCTGGCATCTGAACTCTATCTTCAGGAACTAATACTCCTGCAATAGTTGTAGAAATATAGACTTAATTTGGCTAATGACTTTAAAATGCAGAATTTTATAGCCACCAAAGTAGCTGTAAAAGCAGAAGCCAGTTCACTGCACTGCAATGGCTCACATAGTTGCAATTCCAATTAATTTTGGCTTTATTTGTGGAATTCTCTGCCTCGGAAGGTAGTAGAGGCCGATTCTCTGGATGCTTTCAAGAGAGAGTTAGCTAGAGCTCTTGGGGCTAACAGAATCAAGGGATATGGGGAGAAGGCAGGAACGGGGTACTGATTGTGGATGATCAGCCATGATCACAGTGAACGGCAGTGCTGGCTCAAAGGGCCTAATGGCCTACTCCTGCACCTATTATCTATTTCAGTTTAAATTTGTTTCCATTTATACTCTCCTTTCCATTGCCCTACTGATGTTTCTGTTGTGGGCCCCTTCTATTGCCAGAGTTAGGCCACGCACAAACTTGCATTCTGCTTGGGAAGCTTACAACCTAATGGTATGACCAATGATTTCATCAGTTTTAGATAACTAACTTCAAACAGCCAAAGGCCCCTCCCCTTTCATCTTTATTCCTTCCTCTGGCTTCACAATTCTCATTTCTATCCTTGTCTCAAACCTTTTGTATTTATGTCAAGCCTTTGCGAACCATCTGCCATTCAAAATCCCGCCTCACCCATGTCCACCTATGACTTGTGTAAGAAGGAAATGTAGATGCTGGATTAAACCGAAGATAGACACAAAGCTGGAGTAACTTAGCAGGACAGGGCCCCGGCATTCCCTTTCTTTCTATCCCTCCCCCACCCAAGTCGCACTAGCTTCTCATTGTCACCCTACAAACAGCTTACAGTGTTTCCTTTATCATCATTACTTTTTTCGCATATCTTTCATTCATTGTTCTTTATCTCTCCACATCACCGTCTATATCTCTCGTTTCCCTTATCCCTAACCAGTCTGCAGAAGGGTCTCGACCCGAAACGTCAACCATTCCTTCTCTCCAGAGATGCTGCCTGCCCCGCTGAGTTACTCCAGCTTTTTGTGTTTATTTTCCACCTATGACTTGCCAGTTTTGTCCTGTCTACCCCCTTTCAACTGTAATCAGTCTGAAGGAGGGCCCTGACCCAAAACGTCACCTATCCACTTTCTTCAGACTGCTGCCTGATCCGCTGAGCTACTCTAGCAGTGTCTAAACCAGCATCTGCAATTCCTTGTTTCTGCTCCTTTTTTTATACAGTGTGGTTTTTTGGTTTTGTTCTTATTTTCCACAGGCTTGTAGCTCCCAAGTGTTTTCTTTATTATCTGTTGAATTTGGCCATAATTGCATTATTGATTTGGTCTTTGTGTGTTCGTGCATGCTGTGTTTACTAACAACTGATGTCGGTGCACAGATTTGTCCAAATTTTCTGCATTGCCTTTACACTAGAATGCTTTATCTTAACAAGTGTTAAATTCTGGTGAATGTTTTTTTTTTCCCCCCCATTATTGATTCGAGAGATGTGGGCTTCGCAGGCTGAGCTGACAATTAAATGGTCCATCCCTAATTGCACTTGAGAAGGTGGTGGTGAGTCCTTGAGGTGTGGGTATACCTACCAAGCTGTTAGAGAGGGTTCCAGCATTTTGACTCGGTGATGTGAAGGATTAGCACTATATTCCTAAAACCAAGATGGTGTAGTCGTGATGCATGTAATAATATTTTAAGGAGCTAACAGACAGAATGTGCGCAATTTAACTATTTTTCACAAGATCTTTTGATAGACAAATAAGTGGCCAATAGGGCAAAACAAAGAGGAGGAATAAATGTAGCTATTGTGGTGGAAAGTGATACTTCTCAATGATCAGTGCTTGGATCATTGCTGTTTATATCCAAATGAATGATTTGGTCTCCAGAATAGAAAACCATTTGTAAACGTGACATGTGGCCAAGTTAGAGGAGGTCAATAATGAGTATCACTACAACAAATTTCAGAAGGATACTGATGTACACAGAACATGCATATAAGTAACAAATTACATTCAACACTGAAATACAAAGGGGTGTACGTTGTAAGAAGAATAGGAAGGTGGGAGACTTAATGCGAACAAGAGGATAGTGCAAATGCACCTGTCACTAAGAGCTGCACAACAGAGTAGCAAGATTTTAAAAAAAATGCAAACCCTCACCAAAGATATTTTCCAGGTGGATAGAACTGAAACATGAAGTTGTACTAAATATTTGTTAAATCACATTTGTTAGACCACACTGAGCTAAATGTGTGGTTTTGGCAACCATATCATGGAAAATATGTAGCCGCACTAACAAGGGTACCAGGAACAGTTGCAAAACTACAAGCAAAGGATAAAATACTGTTTCCTTATTTTAACAAGGTGGCTGAGGGCTAGCTAAATAGAGATCTTTAATATGAGGAATAATTTAATAACAAGAAAATGTTTTCACTTCAGGAGGGGCGAAAGGTATGTCATGAATGTAATATAGTTCCCCAGCATCTCCAATGGTGGATTGTGAATAAACTCTTTTACATATAAATAGATGGGAAAGTGGAACTTGCTACCCCAGTGGTTGAAGTGAATGACAAAGCTGTATTTAAGAGGAAGATGTACAAGCAGGTGGTTGGAGGAGAAAGGAATAGTTGATTAAGTGGATAGATTTACATATGGTGAAAGATTG
The DNA here is from genome assembly GCA_035221665.1 of Okamejei kenojei. NCBI lineage: Eukaryota > Metazoa > Chordata > Chondrichthyes > Rajiformes > Rajidae > Okamejei > Okamejei kenojei. Next base: position 27,812,252 of record CM069158.1, on the reverse strand, counting down.
GAGAATGCCATTCAATATTAACGTCTACATCGTTCTTAATGGCCTGCTGATCATCTTAAATATTGTGTAGGAAGGAACTGCAGATGCTGGTTTAAACTGAAGATAGCCACAAAAAGCTGGAGTTACTCAGCAGGTCAGGCAGTATCTCTGGTGAAAGAGAATAGGTGACGTTTCTGGTTGAGAGACTAGAGTCTGAAGAAAGGTCTCGACCCAAAATGTCACCTATTCCTTTTCTCCAGAGATGCTGTCTGACCTGCTGAGTTACTCCAGCTTGTAAGTAAGTTTATTGGCCAAGTATTCACATACAAGGAATTTGCCTTGGTGCTCCGTCCACAAGTAACAACATGACATACAGTGGCAGTTACGAATGACTCAGAAATTACTAAACATTAATAATAATAAAACATTAATGATAAAACACCATTGATCAAGCATGTGAACCAACAAAATACCAGGTCAAAGGGAGGCTACACATTTTTGGCTGTTGAGTAGAGCAACTGCTCGTGGATAAAAACTGTTTTTATGTCTGGCTGTGGCAGCTTTGACAATCAGGAGTCGCCTTCCAGAGGGAAGTGATTCAAAGAGTTTGTGGCCAGGGTGAGAGGGGTCAGAGATGATCTTGCCCGCTCGCTTCCTGGTCCTTGCAGTGTACAGTTTATCAATGGAGGGAAGGTTCAGCCAATAACCTTCTCTGCTGATCGGACGCTTCGCTGCAGCCTTCAGGTGTCGTGCTGGGTGGCTAAGCCAAACCAGACCATGATGGAGAAGGTGAGAACAGACTCTAGGATGGCCGTGTAGAATTGGACCATCATTGCCTGTGGCAGATTGTGCTTCCTCAGCTGCTGCAGGGAGAACATCCTATGTTGTACTTTTTTGACTGTAGAGTCGATGGTAGCCCCCCACTTAAGGTCCCTGGAGATGATGGTTCCCAGGAACTTAAAATACTCCACATATGTGACTGTGGTGTTATTGATGGGGGGGAGCTCTCCTAAAGCCACAATCAATTCCACTGTCTTAAGAGCATTGAGCTCTAGGTTGTTGCTACGGCACCAGGACGCTAGCTGTGACACTTCCTGTCTGTAGGCTTTTTGTGTCAATCTTAAAAATTGTCCCAGATGTCCCCAAGCTTTCACTTGGCCCAATGTCATTTTGTTCGCTGAATTGAAACCGTATTGATTTTGGTATTTACAGTCTTCACATTCTCATGGCTTGGGTCTCATTGTTTATGGCCTTTATTCTTCATGAAACGTAGAGATCATATAGGTAGGTATACAGAGAGAGAACGGGACTAAGGAAGGGTCCCAAACTGAAATGTCACACACATTTTATACACAGTTTTTGCCTGACATGCTGAGTTACTCCAGCGCTTTCCATTGCTCAAGAGAGAGAGGGAGAGATGGGGGTTTTGTAAGCTGGATTTAAAGGGAGATTAGCAAAAGAGATTGGAAAAGGAAAGCAGAGGTGATTTGTAGCTGCTTGCATCTGAGAAAAACTATAGTACAGGATACGGAGTGAGCAGGTCCAAAGGACATTAGTGTACATGAAACTAATGTCTGAATGAATCTGGTGAATTAGTGTATAACTGTGCTTTACTTACATTAATATTGCCACACTCTTGCAGATTGAAAAAAATATTTTACTAATTGGAATTCATTTATTAATCAATCATCAGAATCTTATTTTAAAATGAAAGAGGCGTTTTTTTTGTTTTTCTTATTACATATCTACTCAAGGAACACAATTTAAAGTATTTGTTATTCATTTTTGCAAATGTCCTTTGTTTCATAGGTTATTATACAAACCTTGTTAATGGTATTCTGTCATAAATGTTCTCCCTTGTTTTGTGCACTGCTGGAAATTTAAATAGATGAAAATTGAAATAAATGCCTGACAATAAATGTTGACTTATTTTCAAATTTATTTAAAAATGAATTTTGCTAAGCCTGTGTGCCATACTGCAGGAATTGCAGTGAAGTGAATACAAGTCCACAGGAAACACATTCAATAAGCAAGTCAATTCAACACAATGTGACCATAAGGCGGGGATGCATATAGCGAAAAGATGTATGTTGCAAGCTATAAAAGACCATGTGGATGTGGCATATTGTACTGTGGCGATGCAGTTGGAGTTGCACTGGTAGGAATACCTTTTTATAGAAATAAGGTCAGGGTGAACGGAAATGATACAATGGGATCTGTTGAAGACTGAACCACAATTTCCTAATGGGTATTGCTGAGAAATGAGGTCTCCACACCTCCTAACTACTTTCCTCAGCATTTAATGCAACCTGCTTTTTTCTGCCTGAAGGCAAGTGATAAATGAAAGGTAAAGAAAAGAGCACTAATAAACCATAAATTGACGCATTGATAGGAGCAATGATGTATTGTGACAAATGCTGGCTAGTGCATAATATTGGAAAATACATGAATATAGATGAAGGAAAAGAAAATGTGGAAACAGAACACATTGAATTTGAAGCTTATGTGTCATGAAGACTGAAGTAAATTCGATTTTGCTTTTCTTGAGAAAGAGGTATAATTCGACATCTAAAGGTCAAGAAAAATGTAGGTGTTGTAAAACTGGTAACACATCTGAACTTTGACTTTTATTTTCAGGTCTTTAGTGGAAAAAAAAAAATTCCCCCAGAAGGTGACAAATGTGACTTCAGTCTGGTCCTATTTTCTCATGATGTCGGAAGAGGTCATTTGGTCCGTTGAGTGTATTCTGAGTCTTGGCGCAATTCCATCAATTCCATTTCCTAAATTATATTTTCCTGTAGCTTATTCTGTTGCCTGCCTATAAACTCCACTCTGATTTTACTGAGCAATTAACAATAGCCAGTTAACCTACCAACCAGTGGATGTTGAATAAACCCAAAGCTCCAGGTGGAGGAAGGCTGTATGGTTATAGGATGAATGTGCAAGCTCCACACTGACAGCTCGAAAGGCCAGCATCTAATCCAAGTTACTGAAACCATGTACACTCCACACTGGGCCACCAAGGAAATTACATGATACACATCTTGCACGCTACTACAAGATGTGCATTAATTAATTGTGTGCTATCCAGTCAGCAGAAAGGCTATACGTGATTACAATCAAATAGTCCGCAATGTACAGCTACCGGATGAAATGATAACATTTAGAGCCAGGTAAAGTCTGATTAAAGATAGTCCAAGGGCCTCCAGTGAGGTAGATGGTAGCTCAGCATTGCTCTCTAGTTGGCGAAAAGAGTGGTTCAATTGCCTGATATCAGCTTGGAAGAAACTGTCCCTGAATATGGAGGTATGCGTTTTCACACTTCTGTACCTCTTGCCTGACATGAGAGGGGAGAAGGAGTGACCGGGGTGAGACTCATTCTTTATTATGCCGGTGACCTTGCGGTGGCCTCGTGAAGTGTGGATGGAATCAATGGAAGGGAGGTTGTCTTGCATTATGGCCTAGGGCTGCATCCACAAGTATCTGCAATTCCTTATGGTCTATGATGGCGATCAACTCTCGGTTGATGCTGTATGCATCTAAATATAAGATTGACTTGAGTGTGTATGGTGCTTTCCATGTCCTTTTTCAGGACTTCCCAAAATCCCTTGTAGCCAATGAAGGACTTAAAATGCCCTCCATAATGTTTGGGACAAAGGCCCATCATTTATTTATTTGCTTCTGTACTCCACAATTTGAGATTTGTAATAGAAAAAATTACGTGGTTAAAGTGCACATTGTCAGATTTTAACAAAGGCCATTTTTATACATTTTTGTTTCACCATGTAGAAATTACAGCAGTGTTTATACAGTCGTCTCCCCCCCGCCCCCCTCAATTTCAGGGCACCATAATGTTTGGGGCTCAGCAATGTCATGTAAATGAAAGTAGTCATGTTTAGTATTTTGTTGCAAATCCTTTGTATGCAATGACTGCTTGAAGTCTGTGATTCATGGACATCACCAATTGCTGGGTGTCTTCTCTGGTGATGCTCTGCAAGTCTTTCCATCACCTTTGGAAACTTTTATTGCTGTTGATCAACATGAGGACCAAAGTTGTGCCAAAGAAAGTCAAAGAACCCATTATGAGACAGAGAAACAAGAATAAAACTGTTAGAGACATCAGCCAAACCTTAGGCTTACCAAAATCGACTGTTTGGAACATCATAAAGAAGAAAGAGCACTGGTGGGCTTGCTAAACGCAAAGGGACTGGCAGGACAAGGAAGACCTCCACAGCTGATGAGCGAAGAATTCTCTCAATAAAGAAAAATCCCCAAGCACCTGTCCGACAGATCAGAAACACTCTTCAGGAGTCAGGTGTGTATTTGTCAATGTCCACTGTCCGCTGAAGAGTTCATGAGCAAAAATACAGGATACAGTTTGCCAAGAAGTACTTAAAAGAGCAACTACTGTTTTGGAAAAAGGTCTTGTTGACAGATGAGACGAAAATTAACTTGTATCAGAGTGTTGGCAAGAGCAAAGTATGGAGGAGAGAAGGAACTGCCCAAGATCCAAAGCATACCACGTCATCTGTGAAACACGGTGGTGGTGGTATTATGGCCTCAGCATGTATGGCTGCTGAAGGTACTGGCTCACTTATCTTCATTGATGATACAACTGCTGATGGTAGTAGCATAATTAATTCATAGCATAATTAAATCCTATCTTCTCAAGTTCAAACAAATGCCTCAAAACTCATTGGCCGGCGGTTCATTCTACAGTTAGACAATTATCCCAAATATACTGCTAAAGCAACAAAGGAGTTTTTCAAAGCTTACAAAATGGTCAATTCTTGAGTGGCCAAGTCAATCACCCGATCTGAACCCAATTGAGCATGACTTTTTTTATTCTGAAGAGAAAACTGAAGGGGACTCGCCTCCAAAACAAGCATAAGCTAAAGATGGCTGCAATTCAGGCCTGGCAGAGCATCACCAGAGAAGACACCCAGCAACTGGTGATGTCCATGAATCGCAGACTTCAAGCAGTCATTGCATGCAAAGGATATGCAACAAAATACTGAACATGACTCCTTTCATTTACATGACATTGCTGTGTCCCAAACAGTATGGTGCCCTGTAATGGGGGGGACTATGTATAAACACTGCTGTAATTACTACATGGTGAAACCAAAATGTATAAAAATGGCCAATATTAAAATCTGACAATGTGCACTTTAACCATATGTGATTTTATTTTTTTAATTATTTTTTTCTATTACAAATCTCAAATTGCGGAGTACAGAGGCAAATAAATAAATGATGTGTCTTTGTCCCAAAATTATGGAGGGCACTGTAAGATATGTAAACACCATTGTAATGTAGGAATCGAGTAGACCGGAGTACACGGACGTTCCTAGAAATGCCCACATGATAGTGACCAAATCTGTTTTTGTTATGACATTTAAGTGTTGAATATTATCCAGAGCACCCATGGATAACTGACCTTCAAATTAGTGGCATGCAATCTTTTATGTCCACTTTGGGGGGGGGGCGGGGGGGATATACAAATCTGATGTAAAATTCTGATTTTTGTTTAAAAAGGCAGCATTGTTTAAAAAAGACTACATTCTTATCAATTTTGCAGGCCTTCAGTAATAGTGTCTGCATGCAGATGAAAATACTTGTTTGATTTAAAAATAAATGAAATTGATGTTTTACCAAAATCAAGTATGTATGTGGCACATTTGCTGCAGTGCAGTGAAGAGAACTTGTTGTTCAGGTTGTTCTTAGAAGAAAATGGTAAGAAACTGCCTGCAGCTCTAGACTGCCCATGAGCAATGCTGTTGATCCCTCATTGTATTGCTTGTAACGATATTCTCTTTGCCGCCTTGTTTTGTTAATTGAGTTGGACTGGATTTTTCTATACGATTTTTGTCATAAAATTGCAGCTTTCTCTGTGGTAATTCTAAGCTATTCTAATAATAATGCAACTGCGTATTAGAATTAGTAAATATTACAACCACTTGATGAATTGGTGGGTCAATTTATGAAAGCAATCCGTTATAAAACTGTTCCGTGTATCATCAGCGCACAGGCATGTGTATTAATTGCTTTGTTCAAATACGGCGAATATTCAAATGAACATTTTTTTGCTAGTTTGTAACTTTCACTAATTCATAGATTTAAACGAATAGCATCTGTGTCTTGGTTAAAATGCCAATTGAGTGGTGCAGACAAAAATGCTGGTGAAGCTCAGCGGGTGAGGCAGCATCTATGGAGCGAAGGAAATGGACAACGTTTCGGACCGAAACCCTTCTTCAGATTGAATTGAGTGGTGCAACTTGGTTTTCAAAAAAACAGTGTTTCACCCATTCAACAATGGGGCTAGTATCTAGAATTAGGAAATCCAATTTACGGTTTGAAAGAAAAGGTTAACTGTACTTGTGGCTGATTTGCAGCTATTTATACGTTGCTTGGTTTACAATGTCGTTTTTGTCAAGTTGCCCAATTAATTTTTATGACCTTTTGGTAAGTATTAGAAACATGCACTGTTCAGTTTGATTTTAGTCTGTCTGGGTAGAAAATAGAAAAGCTGAGTGAGAAGTCTAATTAACATAATTTTTTATCATATGCTAACTTTGAGTCTTTTATTTGTATTTGCGCAGTAATATTGAAGTTCTATGCCAAAAGGCACAATCTTTGAAAGATGGTGTGTTCAGCGTTCATATAGCTGCTCCTGGAAAAATAAATCTCAGTTCTTGCACCCTACCATAAATGATTCCACCCATCAGATGTTACAATTTAGAAAATGTTTGCCCTGAACAACCAACTTGAATAATTTTAAACAAAAACACAGAAATTGTTGTAACTACTCAGCTGGTCAGACAGCACATGTGGGCCATGAACAAAGTTAACATTTCCGGTCATTTGGCACTTAGTCTGATTCAAAGATCCTATAGCGCTATAGGATCTTTGGTCTGATTCCCTCTCCACAGATGCTGAGAATGTGGATTGGTGATGCTTTCAGTTGGGACTCTTCAGACTAATTGTGGTGATATGGGGGTGGGGAAAGAAAGCTGGAAGAGGGGAATGGAAGGATAAAGCCTACATGTGATAGATGAATACATTTGTGGGGGGAGGGGGGGGGAGATGAAACTGCAAAAGGTGTGGAATAAGGATAGAAGAGGTGAGAATTGTGAAGCCAGAGGAGGAAATATAGGTGGAAGGGGAGGATAAACACCATAAGTCGCATCTTCGCATCCCTAACCCTTTCTACCTTTGTCAGACTGCTCCCTTCGCAACTCCTTATTCACTCATCCCTTCCCCAAGTACATTTCCCTGCAACTGCAATTCCCATCCCTCTACCTCCTCTCCAACATCCATCCAGGGACACGAGCAGTCCTTCCAGGTAAAATAGACATCCATTTTAATTTCCATTCCTACACTGATCTTTCTGTCCTGGGCTGCCTCCATTGCTAGAGTGAGGCTACATACAGACTGGAGGAATAGCACCTCATATACTGCTTGGGTAGCTTACAACGGACTGAAAATTAAATCGAAAATGAACCTACAAACAACCCCCCTTTTTTTTTCCCCTTCTGTTCCCTTCAAAATATACATGCATTCTCTCCACTAAATCCTTCTTTATTGGTATAATCAGTGCTTTTGTATAGTGCAAATGTAAGGGTTATGTATCATTTTTTGCAGAGATTGGCATCTCTGGTAATGCATTCTTATTGTACCAGTAATTTCATTGCACCAGTTGGACAGAATACTTCTTGAACATTGAGATTAAATAACAAATTAAATACTTAGTATGTCAATTTTCAATTTGTGCATTTGAAACCCAATGAAAATTTGAGAAAGTGACTTACATTATTTGTAATTTTAGATTCTCCAGTTCCCACTTCCAACATACGTTTTCTGTCAACAGGAATCTAACTCTCACAAATAAACTGTTTTCTGTAGTACTGAATAAATGCAAATTTTCCTTTCCAAAACTTTGTCAATTTTAAGTTAAGTTTATTGTATTTTTGATCTAGGCACAAGGTTTCTTGATAGGGCTGCTGTTTTGCGGATGTTGACTTACCAAGACGATGGTGATACTTTATTGTCACATGTACCGGGGGACAGTGAAATTCTTTGTTTTGCACTGTATACATAAACTATGCACCATGTATAGGGGGGCTAACAAAGTATTTAGTCCAGTCCTGATGGCCGCGCTTCGTCCTTGGCTGCCCCCCCCCCGGCACGCCAGGTCCTTCTTTTGATCTCTGGTGTCCTTAAAGAGCATTCCAAGGAGCTGTAAATAATTTTAAAATGTGGAAAAGATGCAGAAAGCTTTGTGTTCCTTGATTTTGAAATAACTGCAGCACCTCTACTTTGCCGAGGCTTATGACAGTTTTAAAGAAAAAGCGATTCATAAGTTCATAAGTGATGGGAGCAGAATTACACCATTTGGCCCATCATGTCTATTCCACCATTCAATCATGGTAGATCTATTGTTCCCTCTCAACCCCATTCTCCTGCCCTCTCCCCACCCTCAATTACAAAATTGAGTTCATGGACAAAATGTCGGGTAGCCCGAGAATGGATTGGTGAATGAAGAAACAAAAATCTACTTGTGTAATTTATAATACATAAGGTAGCTTTCGAAGAATGATGAGGGTTAGGTGTGTACAATGCCACAATTACATGCTTGAACTAAAATACAGATGCTTAATACAATACTTCCTGTGGTTAAAAATACAATAGTATGCTACTATGTCTATCTATACCATTTTGTTGTTCAATATTTGCCTGCCAAAAATGGACAAGATTTTATTTTGGATTCCTCATATTTCCTATAAAGTTGATAATATATTCCTATATAGCTTTTAAGCAAATGCGAAGGTTTGCACAAAAGAATTCGGGTAAACGTACTGGTACTGCACAATTTGCAGGTGCGATTTAGAAAATATATATTTTATTATCGATTGCTTTCATGTGCCCGACAAAAGATTCTCTTTGGAAAATAGTTATAAAGTGTACGTACTAGTTTTCAGATCGACATTCTCTTAACCTGTAGCAGCACCTTCTATCAATTAGGAATCTCAAAAGTTCCACAATTCACCTTTCAAGAAAGGTTACCATTTTGGAAATGGCAAATGCTGGAAAACTCAGCAGGATAAACAGCATCTGTGGGAAGCGAAATAGTTAATGTTTCCAGTCTGGGAACCTTTCATCAGATCTAACGAAGTTAAGCTGGATAGGAGAGACGATGGTGTGAGGCCATTAGGTGGAACAAAGATTGAAATAAAAATAGACAGTGTTTGAGTAATTCAGCTGGTCAGGCAGTATCTCTGGAGAACATGGACAAGTGATATTTCTCCATTTAATATGCTGATGTTTTCTCTAGTCTTTTCTGCTTCCATCAAAATTGATTCATGTTTATGTGTGTAAAATTTTAATTTGTTGTGGCTTTTTTTTGTATTGCAGCATTTCCTCTTTTGAAAGTGCATTGTTTACTCCAGCAGCTTTTGTCAAAAAGTCATTCAACTTTGCAGTTTGACTTCTTTAAGTAATCAGCTGCTTTAACAATGGGAACATGGTGGATTATTTCATTTTTAGTCCATCACAAGGTCTAAAAATAGAAAATTGCTAACTTCCCTTTCAGCTTTCTGCAAAATATCAATAGCTCCTGCACAAAAATAGCATTTTTACTACAAATTTAAGAAAATTGGATGTTTGCACCAACTGCAATGGACTATCTGTATCCACCAGGCTTTGTCTTGCATCTTCTTCTCTTCTGAGGAAAGTCCCAATCCAAAGTCTGAAGAAGAGCCCCAATCCAAAAGATCACCTATCTATGTTCTCTAGATACACTGCCCTCCATAATGTTTGGGACATCATTTATTTATTTGCCTCTGTATTCCACAATTTGAGATTTGTAATAGAAAAAAATCATATGTGGTTAAAGTGCACATTGTCAGATTTTAATAAAGGGTATTTTTAGACATTTTGGATTCAGCATGTGAAAATTACAGCAGTGTTTATACATAGACACTCCCATTTCAGGGCATCATAATGTTTGGGACACAGCTATATCATGTAAATGAAAGTAGTAACGTTTAGTATTTTGGTGCATATCCTTCGCATGCAATGACTGCTTGAAGTCTATGATTCATGGACATCACCAGTTGCTGGGTGTCTTCTCTGATGATGCTGTGCCAGGCCTGTATTACAGCCATCTTTAGCTTATTTTGGGGGCTAGTACCCTTCAGTTTTTTCTTAGCATATAAAAAGCATGCTCAATTGGGTTCAGATTGGATGATTGACTTGGCAATTCAAGAATTTACCATTTTTTAGCAATGAAAAACTCTGTTATTACTTTAGCAGTATGTTTGGGATCATTGTCTTGCTGTAGAATTAACCGCCTGCCAATGAGTTTTGAGGCATTTGTTTGAACTTGAGCAGTTAGGATGTGTCTATACACTTCAGAATTCATTATGCTACTACCATCAGCAGTTGAATCATCAATGAAGATAAGTGAGCCTGTACCTTCAACAGCCAAACATGCCCAGGCCATAACTCCCCCACCACTGTTTCACAGATGAGGTGGTATGCTTTGGATCTAGGGCAGTTCCTTCTCTCCTCCGTTGCTCTTGCCATCACTGCCATAAGTTAATCTTCGTCTCATCTGTCCACAAGACCTTTTTCCAGAATTGTGGTTACTCCTTTAATTACTTCTTGGCAAACTGTAATCTGGCCATCCTATCGTTATGGCTAACCAGTGGTTCACATCTTGCAGTGTAGCCTCTGGATTTCTGTCCATGAAGTCTTCTGCGGACAGTGGGCATTGGCAAATCCACAGCCGAGTCCAGAAGAGTGTTTCTGATCTGTCAGACAGCTGTTTGGGGATTTTTGTTTATTATAGAGAGAATTCTTCGGTCATCATCTACGGAGGTCTTCCTTGGCCTGTCAGTCCCTTTGCAAATAGTAAACTCACCAGTGCGCTCTTTCTTCCTGATGATGTTCCAAACAGTTGATTTTAGTAAGCCTAAGGTTTGGCTGATGTCTCTAACAGTTTTATTCTTGTTTCTCAGTCTCATAATGGTTTCTTTGACTTTCAATGGCACAACTTTGGTCCTCATGTTGATAAACAGCAATAAAAGTTTCCAAAGGTGATGGAAAGACTGAAGGAAAGACTAGGTGCTGAGAGCTCTCTTATACCTACATTAAGGAGGCAATTAAACACACCTGAGCAATTACAAACGCCTGTGGGGGAGGGGGACTATGTATAAACACTGCTGTCATTTCCACGTGGTGAAACCAAAATGTATAAAAATGGCTTTTAATAAAAATCTGACAATGCGCACTCTAACTGATGGGTCTTTGTCCCAAACTTATGGAGGGCGCTGTATGCTGCCTGACCCTCTGAGTTAGTCCAGCACTTTGTGTCTCTTCAAAATCATTGTTGTTCCATTTTAATTTAACATTATTCTGATGGTTCATGTAATAATTGCTACTGATATTACAGGCTTATGAACTGGTACAACCAGTTGGCCAAGGAAGTGGGAGTTTCCTTATATCTGCTGTTTGAGGATTAAGTATATGTCTCTGCCTGTATCTTTTTTGTAAAATAATGCTTGTGTTTTTAAATGATTAGATTTTGTGCAATTGTGACTGTTTATGTAGGACTTGGTTTGAATATTGTAGTTGTGAAAAGTGGGATGAAATTGCTTGAGGCACTGCAGACATTGTGTAATGACTACATCAAGAGAACGCAAGATCGTGACCTTAAATATATTCTCACCAAAATTATTTGTTATTTTACATGCATATCAAGCCGTTTTGAAGGTAGGCACAAAATGCTGGAGTATTCTTCTTCTTTCGAGTCCATCTTGTTACAAATGTTGACCCCGCTGTCATCGTCCATCCTGAAAAGGACGACCATCAGCGGGAGCCATCACATGTCACAGTAGATGGTGGTAGCAGAATCATCAATAGCTTCTCTTTTGACTCCTCCCATTTCCTCCTAACACAAGGCGTAGCTATGGGCAAACGCATGAGCCCCAGCTACGCTTGCCTCTTTGTCGGGTACGTCGAACAGTCCTTGTTCTCGGTGTACCAGGGCCCCATCCCCGACCTCTACCTCCGTTACATCGACGACTGCTTTGGTGTCACCTTCTGCACCCACACACAACTGACTGACTTCATCCATTTCACCACCAACTTCCATCCGGCACTCAAATACACTTGGACCATTTCTGACATTTCTCTACCATTCCTTGACCTCACCATCTCTATTGCAGGTGATACACTCCTGACCGACATCCACTACAAACCAACTGACTCCCACAGTACTGGACTACTCTTCCTCCCACCCTGCTCCCTGTAAGGACTCCATCCCCTATTCCCAATTCCTCCGTCTACGCCGCATCTGCTCTCAGGATGAGATGTTCCACACCAGGTCATCACAAATGTCCTCATTCTTCAGAGAACGGGGATTCCCCTCCCCCACTATAGATGAGGCTCGCACCAGGGTCTCCTACATACCCTGCAACACTGCCCTCTCTCCCCATTCCCCCACTCGCAACAAGGGCAGAGTCCCCCTGGTCCTCACCTTTCACCCCACCAGCCGGCAATACAACACATAGTCCTCCGCCAGTTTTGCCACCTCCAACGTGACCCCTCCACCCGCCACATCTTCCCATCTCCCCCTCGTCTGCCTTCCGCAAAGACCGCTCCCTCCGCAACTCCCTTGTCAATTCTTCCCTTCCCTCCGCTCTACCCCTTCCCCGGGCACTTTCCCTTGCAAACCGCAAAGAAATGCCACACTTGTCCCTTCACTCCCCCCCTCAACTCCTTTCAGGGACCCAAGCAGTCCTTCCAGGTCCAACAGAGGTTCACCTGCACCTCCTCCAACCTCATCTACTGCATTCCGCTGCTCCAGATGCCACATGATCTATATCGGTGAGACCAAGCGGAGGCTTGGCGATCGTTTCGCCGAACACCTCCGCTCGGTCGGCATTAACCAACCCGACCTCACGGTGGATCAGCACTTCAACTCCCCCTCCCATTCCATATTCGACCTCTTGGTCCTGGGTCTCCTCCACGGCCAGAGTGAGCAACACCACAAGTTGGAGGAACAGCACCTCATATTCCGCTTGGGGAGACTGCATCCTCTGGGCTTGAACATTGAATTTTCTCAATTCTGTTATCCCTTGCTGTCTCCTCTCCTTCCCACCTCTCCCTCAGCCCTCGGGCCCTGGCATACCCTCTCTATCTATCTCTCTCCGCCACCCTAGTCTCACTAGCTTCTCATTTTCACACTACAAACAGCTTACAATGGCTTGTTCCCTTTATCATCGATACTTTTTTGCATATCTTTCATTCATTGTTCTTTATCTCTCCACATCACCGTCTATATCTCTAGTTTTCCTGATCCATGACCAGTCTGAAGAAGGGTCTTGACCCGAAACGTCGCCTATCTCCCTGGCTCCTTAGATGCTGCTGCACCCGCTGAGTTTCTCCAGCCTTTTGTGTACCCCAGCTCAGGATACTTGCAGTTTCCAGCCCCCCCCCCCCCCCCCCCCGACGTGGACACTTCTGCTATGGGGCCAATTCTGGAGTAAATCCAGGGTGACGTTTTGGGGCTGTCTGAAGAAGGGTCTCGACCCGAATAGTTACCCATTCCTCTCTCCAGAGATGCTGCCTGTCCCGCTGAGTTACTCCAGCATTTTGTGTTTACCTTAGATTTAAACCAGCATCTGCAGTTCTTTTCCACCAACAAGTTTATTGGAGCAGAAAATACTCAAGAATTATATGTGTACTCCATAGTTTAATCGGGATTGTCACAGTTGCATTCTGTGGTGTTCATACTGCATGTGGCAATCTGAAGAAGGGTCCCGACCCGAAATGTCACCATCTCTTTCCTCCAGAGATGCTGCCTGACCCGCTGAGTTACTCCAGCATTTTATGGCTATTTTTGATTCGTGATCATTGCCTTCGTGCCCAGCTCTGATCAAATTTGGTATCTTCCACACAGGAGCCTTTGCAGTCAGGTCGGAGATTGAAATCATCTTCCAGGAATAAACATATAATTCACTTTTGCCTCAAGTTTATTACTGTTGTGCCCTGTGATGCTGTAGACATGTGTCACCAATATTTCTTGCGACTCAACAGTGAGCTGAGAGATTTCATGAGTTATCGGAGCAATGTACAGGAGCATCAAGTTTACTCCGCCATTCAGTTATGGCTGATCTATCTTTCCCTCTGAACCCCATTATCCTGCATTCTCCCCATGAACCCTGATACCCTTGCTAATGATGAATCTGTTCATCTCCACTTTAAAAAATATCTTTTAACTTGGCCTCCACAGCTGTCTGTGGCAATGAATGCCTAGGATACACCATCCTCTGCTAAATCTCCCTATCCACTGAGAACTGGGATGGCATGTGTGGATAAACAATATCAGTACTGACCATACTAATTTCAGGGTTTCAAGTCAGGGATCGTCAATGGCCCTTAATAGCTCTCCCACATCAAGTATTCTTGCCCAGACTCTGACATTTAACAAGCAATTATGCTTATTATATCCTTAATGTTTGCATGCCTGAGACCTGGCGAAAGCCTCCCAAACATTTTTTTCCCCTTAGTTTTTAGTTTCAAGATGCATTGTGGAAACGGCCTTCAGGCCACTGAATCCTCGCCGACCAGCATGCATGCCTACACGAGCACTGTCCTACATACTAGGATAAATATTGATGAGGGACTTGTCCAAATTTTGATCTATTCTGATTGTGCCACAGAATCTTTAACGCCCAAATTATTATTTTATTTGCTCTTCAATTACGTGGTTTAATTTAACGTCCCAGATTTACTGTTCAGGGATGCATTTTCCTAGCCGTCCCGAACACTGTATAAATGTTTTCACTGTTCTGAAGGTGTCAAATAGAAGAGCCTACTCAAGTGTCAGTGAGATGTTATATTAGGAATGTGTTGGGCAGAATTAATTATATTACTGTTTCTTTATTTGAGGCAGGCAAACATGAGCAAACGGATTACAAGTTGTAACTGGGATATTGGGTAACAGTTAACAAATAACCCAGTCCAGGGCTTCAAAATTGATATTTTAAAAATAAAACTTAATGGTACTCGGAGAGTGGTGCATATTCATTTCAATGATGTAGTGATGGGTTGCATCTTGGGGCTAATGGAATCAAGGGATACAGGGAGAAAGCAGGAACAGCGGACTGATATTGGATGATCAGCCATGATCATATTGAATGGTGGTGCTGGCTCGAAGGGCTGAATGGCCCTACTCCTGCACCTATTTTCGATGTTTCCTCTGCATTATGACAGTGTATTTGGTGCTGCAACAGAAATGGCCACCAACTGAAATGATAATTATATAACTGGATGAAGCCAGACTTGCAGAGTATGCTCAGTATTTTCCTGCATCAGTCATATTTACTTTTGAGATGCAGCGTGGAAACTGACCCTACAACCCACCAAGTCCACGCTGACCAGCGATCCATACACTAGCACTATCCGACACTAGGGACAATTTACATTAGCTAATTAATCTACAAACCTGTACGTCTTTGAAGTGTGGGAGGAACCTGGAGCAGCGGGAGGAAACCCATGCGGTCACAGGGAGACTGTACCCATAGTCAGGATCATACCCGGGTCTCTGGCGCTGTAAGGCAGCAACTCTACCGCTGTGCCACTTGTTTTTTGTGTAACTGTATATTGTGTAACTGCATGCTTCAGTCATTTGATAGCAAAAATAGTCATTCAGGGGATGTGGGTTTCACAGGCTGAGCCACCCTGCTTATTCCCTGAATGAGCCTTTGGAAGATGTTGGTCAGCTACAGCCTTGAACCACTACAGTCCCAGAGGTGCGGATATATCCACAACGCTGTTTGGGAGGGAGTTCCAGGATTTGGCCCAGCAACATTGAAGGAATAGTTTAAGAAAGAACTGCAGATGCTGGAAAAATCGGAGGTAGACAAAAAATGCTGGAGATATTCAGCGGGTGAGGCAGCATCTGTGGAGAGAAGGAATAGGCGACGTTTCGAGTCGAGACCCTTCTTCAGACTGAAGAAGTATATTGTGAAGGAACAGTGATACGTTTCCAATTTATGATGATGTGTGGCTTAGAGGGCGACTAACAGATGGCAGTTTTTAATGGTTTTTTTGCCCCTGTCCTTCCAGGTGGTCAAAGTCGTGGGTTTGTAAGATGCAGTCTAAGGAGTCTTGGCAAGTTGCTTCAGTGCATTGTGTAGATGTTACAAACTGCTGCTCCTGTGCATTGTTGGTTGGTGAAGTGAGTGGATTGTTGTGATTGAGGTGCTGATTGAGCAGGTTGCTGTCAATATGGTGTTGACCTGCTTGAATAGTGTTGAAGCTGCAATCGTCTAGGCAAGTGAAGAGCATCCATAACACTCGTGACGAGCTTTGTAGATGGTGCATTATGGAGAGTGATTTGCTCACCACAGGATTCCTCACCTCTGATCTGCTCTTGCAGCCCTATTGTGGATATAGTTGCTCCAATTCATTTTCTGGTCATTGACAACCCTTGGATATTGATAGTAGGAGATTCAGTGATGGCAATGTCATTGAACATTAGGGGATCATTGCTGGATTCTCTCTGGGAGGATATTCTCATTGCCTGGCACCTGTGTGTGGCATACGAGTTAGTTCAGAACTTTAAAGTTTACTCTTTGTGACAAACCACTTTTTTGATCCAGAGTCATAGAAATGTTTTGTCTAATTTAAGCAATGTATACCCACTTTAAATTCTAAATGAATTCACATTATCTTGGTAAAAGGTTCTCAAGGGATTCTCACTTAAAGAAGTTCCATAAAATTACCAAACTGCCAATTTGACCATTCTCCAGACACACTTCTATCCTTCCCCTCTTTCTCTCCCAGATATTCCCGCAAATATATGCATGCATATATGCGTATGCACAGGTCGACAAGTCTTGCTGAAGTCTTGCACAATTTAGGATTTTTTTTTTTTAACATTTTATCTTCAGTTATACCAGTTACATTTAAGTAGTCCACAGAAATATTGTGCATGTTGTGTGGAACCATTAATCTTTCTGGAAGTTTTATTTTCCAGCTCATTAATGGCAAGTGCAGCATACTAATGAGGTCTCAGTTTGTGAGCTTCTCTGCCTGTATAATTCTGATGCACGAGGCAAAAGATAGTCCTGTATTTATATCATGTGTTCATCTTCTTCCTACAGTAATTTATTTCCACTATCTTCCACCAGGAAAGGTCATTAACATGAAGCATTAACTCTTATTTTGGTTTACAGATACCTAACCTGAGTATTATAATTTTCCAATGCTATGTTTTGCAGATTTCCAGCATCTGCAGGATTTAGCTTTTAAATTGCTAATGTGAATCCTAATGTGTATGGTTGGAATGAATGCTGCTCCAACCATTTAAAGGGAATTCGTGGACCTCCCTTGTTCGGTAATGTTACTGAAACCAATTCCAGTCCATGGTGGCTCCATAAAAATCTAGTTAAAAACAAAACTACAGGTTTACGCAGGGATTTTGAGTCCAACATTCCAAATGACATTTACTGGGGATTGTTCACCACTGATTAAAGGGGCGAATGTGAAGAATGATGATGGCCTCCAGGATTTTAAATTGCATTCACTGTTATACACACACTTGACCAAAACACGCAGTGGTGGAGTGACTCAGCAAGTCAGGCAGCATCGGTGGAAGGAATGGATAGTGGCATTTAAGGACACGCAGACACAAACGCGTGCGCACACACGCACACACAATCTATATTTATACCAAGTCACTGGACCTACAAACCTGTATGCCTTTGGAGTGTGGGGGGAAACCGGAGCACCTGGCGATGCAAGACCGATGCTTGTACAGGATCAAACCCGGGTCTCCAGCGCTCTAAGGCAGCAACTCTACCGCTGCACCTCCGTGCCGCTTCACACGCGCCAGACTTCCCACCATTCACTCCATCGACACTTTTACACTGCCTCGGAAAAGAAGCCAACATAATCAAAGACTTGTCCCACCCCAGTCGTTCATTCTTCTGCCTGCTCCCATCACTCAAACATTTGCACCACCAGACCTAGGAACATCATCTTCCCCAATATTATCAGCCTTCTGAACGATCCTTCCATAAGCTAGAGTACTGTCTGATTCAGTTCTCACCACTGTGGAGACAAACAGACTCTGGGCGTCACAGTGGCACAGCGGTAGAGTTGCTGCCTTACAACGCTTGCAGCGGCAGAGACCAGGGTTCGATCCCAACTACGGCTGTCTCTACGGAGTTTATACGTTCTCCCCTTGACCTCATAGGTTTTCTCTGAGATCTTCAGTTTCCTATTACACACCGAAGACGTACAGGTTTGTTGGTTAATTGGCTTGGTATAAGTGTAAATTGTCCCTAGTGTGTGTGGGATAGTGTTAATGTGCGGGGATCGCTGGTCGGTGCAGACTCAGTGGGCCAAGGGGCCTGTTTCCACGCTCTCTAAACTAAACTGATGCTCTAAAATGCTGAGAACTATATTCTGCACTCTATCTTACTGTTTGCTCCATCTATTGTACCTGAGTTTGGCTTGATTGTATTTATGTATGGCATACCTGAGCTGTTTGGATAGCATGCAAAACAAAGTGTTTCACTGTACCTCAATACATGTGCCCATAATACTAAGCCTTTAATTGACTCTGCTTATGCATTATTGTTAACAAGCAAGTACTGATATCTTTTACCGGTGCCTGGGCTTTTTCCAATCTACCATCAGAGTTATTTAAATCAATCTGCCTTGCACCAAATTCCCATTTTTTGATGTACAGTCTCCTTCTTAATGCAGAGCTCCCCTTTGTTTGTCATTTTCAATTATGGGTACGTCCTGGGAGCACAGGCCTTGACATCAATATAAGCTGAACACTGAGGTAGGTAATGTAATGCAGCCTTCGTGGATTCATTCTGCTGATAATTCAAACGTCTTTGTGCTGGGGGAAAAAAATGTACATCCAGTGAAATTGAATTAATCAGTACAAATTACATGGGAAAATGGGAATGTCATGCCAAAAATGAATTATGGAATAATTTGGGCAGAGCAGCATTTGGATTACAAGGACATTGTACTTTTTTTAATGAGCATTGCGGTGCTAATACTTGGTGCTGTGGAGTAGAAACAAATCGAGTTGATCCCATCTGCTCTCTTCCACATGCCAAATAATATGAGCACCCGCGACATATTTTCCCACAAGTGGAAATACTGAAAAATAAATTGTACACAATCGTACCCTGTAGTACTTAACAGCCCTGTTTCTGGGGAAGGAATTGATAATGGCCATTTCTGCCTAAAGTTACAGCAGAGCAAGACTAGAAAATTGAAAAAAATGATGCTAGGCTTTTAAGGTTTTAAATTACAAGAATTTGCAGGATTTAAAAATCCTACTTCTCGAGTACCAGAGTATGTAGGACGTTGTAGGCTTGGTATAGTGATTTAAATCTTTTCCTCCTTCCTTCCATTATCAAAATCCGCTGTAACATTTGAACATTGCTCCATATCAAGCAGCAGGAAAGATTCAGTTTATTGTTAATAGTCATATGAACCAGGGTGCAATCAAATTCTTTGCTCGCCGGAGTAAACAGTAAAAACGGTCATTATAGATGCAGCAATTAAAATAGGGACAGATACAAAACAGCAAAAGAACATTGAAAGGATTGTTGTACAATATGAATTTGTTTAAAAAAAAAACAAATTGCAGTATCTGAGTAACCTTTCCCTTTGGTCCTTTTTCTTAGCAATTCTGATTTTTTTTTTAAATCTGTACTAATAGCAACAAATATAAAGTTATTTATTTATTTATTTATTTTTTTTGCAGGTCTACACCAAAAAGGAAAGTGGCTGTTGCGTCTTTAATTTCAATTTGACCGGAGGATGCGTTGTCTCTTAAAAAATGTACAAGAGAAGACAGAAATGGGAGATTTGTCGAGACCTCTGGTGGTGCTAAACGTGGAGTAGCACATTGTTTTAACCGTGATGAAATACTAAAATTCCAAGTTTTGGCATTGTGGGTTTGCATGGCAAAGTAACCGTGGAGAAGCCAGGCTATCACAAACTTATGGATTTTGATAAGAGAGGGGGGAGGGGTGAAGCAGAAGAAGCAAAGAGAATGTCAAAGTCTGGAGGACGGGGAACCAACTGCGGCCGGAGCTCGGGGACCAGTTCTGGAGTCTTAATGGTGGGTCCCAACTTCCGAGTGGGAAAGAAGATTGGATGTGGAAACTTTGGAGAGCTTCGTTTAGGTGAGAGTCGTCAGAATTGCTGCTTCCCTCTGTTTACTGCTTTTCCCATTTCTGATTAAACTGGTTTAGATTTTGTTTGACTTTTACAAGCTGTCTGCCTAGTAAGCCACACGAAGGCCTGGCACCTAGAGGTGTTCAGCATGGAAACTGGTCCTTCAGCCTAACTTGCCCATGCCGACCGAGATGCCCCATCTACACTAGTCCCACGTGCCCACATTTTGCCCATATCCCGCTATGCCTCTCACGCCCATGTACCTGTCCAAATAGCTAACGAACAGAAGCACTGGAGATGGGTTGTAACTTTGCTTACTGCAGTGTTTGTGTTCCTGATACCCTGTTTAGCTTTAGCTTCATTGATCCTGTGGCTGAAAGCATCATACATCTTGCAACATGCACATAATTTCTCTATATTTATCTTTTGTCTCTTAGCCTCTTGTATCTTTTATAATGGCACATGTCAAATACATTAATTATCCTGTATCCTCAATTTTTTGGGGGGGGGTGAAATTATCTTTCTTGGTGACTCCATTATTGCCAGGAGATTTATTCTCTTGTACTGTGGTTCTTGTACTAATCAGATCAACATCGATGTCCATCAAATGTTGTCGAACAGCTTGTTTCCCTTTGGACTAAATAATTTCTGTTAACCTTTTTCTCTGCAAGAATATCTAATCTTTTCTAATCATAGCCTTCATCCATATATTTATGCTAAATCTACAAATTCAAACTCATTCAGCATATTTCACAACGCTATGCAGTTTACATTTTCTTTTCGTTGAGAAGCTTTGGCAAATAATCTAAATTCTCGTGCATTCATTGAACGTTTGAATCCACTATTCCTCATTGTAAACACATCATAACTACGGTGCCCTCCATAATGTTTGGGACAAAGACCCATCATTTATTTATTTGCCACTGTACTCCACAATTTGACATTTGTAATAAAAAAAATGACTTGTGGTTAAAGTGCACATTGACAGATTTTAATAAAGGCCATTTTTATACATTTTGGTTTCACCATGTAGAAATGATACCAGTGTTTATACATAGTTCCCCCCCATTTCAGGGCACTATAATGTTTGGGACACATGTCTTCACATGTGTTTATAATTGCTCAGGTGAGTTTAATTGCAGGTGTAAGAGCTCTCAGCACCTAGTCTTTCCTCCAGTCTTTCCATCACCTTTGGAAATCTTTATTGCTGCTTATCAACACGAGGACCAAAGAAGTTGTGCCAATGAAAGTCAAAGATGCCAATCTGAGACTGAGAGACATCAGCCAAACCTTAGGCTTGCCAAAATCAACTGTTTGGAACATCATTAAGACGAAATATAGCACTGGTGAGCTTACTAATCGTGGAGGGACTGGCAGGCCAAGGAAGACCTCCACAGCAGATGACAGAAGAATTCTCTCTATAATAAAGAAATATCCCCAAACACCTGACTGATCAGAATCACTCTTCAGGAGTCGGGTGTGGATTTGTCAATGACCACTGTCCGCAGAAGACTTCATGAGCAGAAATACAGAGGCTACACTGCAAGGTGCAAACCACTGATTAGCCACAAAAATAGGATGGCCGGGTTACAGTTTGCCAAGAAGTACTTAAAAGAGCAACCACAGTTCTGGAAAAAAGGCTTGTGGACAGATGAGATGAAGATTAACTTATGTCAGAGTGATGGGAAGAGCAAAGTATGGAGGAAAGAAGGAACTGCCCAAGATCCAAAGCATACCACCTCATCTGTGAAACACAGCGGTGAGGGTGTTACGGCCTGGGCATGTATGGCTGCAGAAAGTACATGCTCACTTATCTTCAATGATGATACAACTGCTTATCGATAATGAATTCTGAAGTGCATAGACACATCCTAACTGCTCAAGTTCAAACAAATGCCTCAAAACTCATTGACCAGCGGTTCATTCCACAGCAAGACAATGATCCCAAATAAAGCAACAAAGGCGTTTTTCAAAGCTAAAAAATGGTCAATTCTTGAGTGGCCAAGTCAATCGCCCAATCTGAACCCAATTTGAGCATGCCTTTTATATGCTAAAGAGAAAACTGAAGGCCCCAAAACAAGCATAAGCTAAAGATGGCTCCAATACAGGCCTGGCAGAGCATCACCAGAAAAGACACCCAGCAACTGGTGATGTCCATGAATTGCAGACTTCAGGCAAATGATATGCAACAAAATGCTAAACATTACTAATTTCATTTATGTGACATTGCTGTGTCCCAAACATTATGGTACCCTGAAATGGGGGGGACTATGTAAAACACTGCTGTAATTTATATATGTTGAAACCATAATGTAGCAAAATGGCATTTAGTAAAATCTGACAATGTGCACTTTAACCACATGTGATTTTTTTTTTCTATTACAAATCTCAAATGGTGGAGTACAGAGGCAAATTAAATAAATGTTGGGTCTTTGTCCCAAACATTATGGAGGACACTGTATGTAGCTTGAGAAAGACATTGTACCTTTCTTATTCCTGAGCAGGTCCCTCGTTATTGCTTTTGCCTTCTAAAATATGGGAGCTATTCAAATTGAAATAAAGACTCGTGCCATTGTTCATGTAGGACTAGCTTCTTAAAATAAATTGCCCCACTCTTATGGAAAACTATCTGGATTAAGGCAAAGATTTGGCTTAAGGCATTAGGTTTTTATATTTTAACTGCTGCATTGTATAACATTAAAGAATGTAGTCTGCAGACAGAAGATATGCTCGGTATTTTTGGGAGCACTTTTAAGGGAAGGGGAGCCAAGCGTTTCTGCATGTAGATGAAAAAGGATTCCCTCGTAATCACTTAAATGCTGTGATTTAGCTTCTGGCCAATATTTTATTATTAAATTGCTTTTATCATGAAGGATTTTTCATTGATAAAAGTGTATAATAAGATTTTTCAAGCTTTCTAACATAAAAGATTGATGCACAATTAAAAAGGCTGTTGAGAGTAGATATTTGCCAGATCCTATATTGTCACCTGATTCTTCAGTAAAGTGCAATCAATGTTCCACAATCACCTGAATTCAGAAATGACCTAGTGCCTTTCTAAATGAGGACTGTAAAGCATGCATATTCAAATAAAGTCAAACAGCTGACATAAGCCCTATGGCCCAACTCACTCATGCTGATCAAAGTGCACCATCTGAGCTAATTCCGCGCCTGCATTTGGTCCGTATCCATGTATCTGCCCAAGCATATTTTAAATATTGTTATTGTACCTTCCTCAACCACTACCTCTGGCAGTTTTTTGCCATATACCCACCCCCTCTGAGTAGAAAAAAAGTTGTCCCTCAGTAACCTATTAAATCTTCCCCTCTTGCCTTAAAACTATGTCCTCTGGTTCTTGATTCCCCTACCTTGGGTAAAAGTCTCTGCATTCAACCTATCGATTCCCTTATGATTTTAATATGGGGGAAAAATTGGGGATTACTTAAAAATAGTTTTTTTTCTCTTGTGCGTAAAACAACAAAAAGACTGTTAAAGTTGTTGCAGATGCGCTCCATGTTTTGTTTTTTGTAGGGATGGCCTGCCTCAAGCAAAATCTTGGTACTTGTTTGAAAGCTTTGTAACTTTGTGGTTGAGGCATTTGGCCAAATGACTTTGACTGCCAAATAGGATGCACCATACTCTTTTTCACCAGGACTCTGACTCCCTGTTCAGACCACTGTTTGCTCAGTTGATTTATGATCAAGGATGTTCCTCTGGATTAAGTGCTCTGAGTGAAGGGTATAACAATAGGTCCAGCTAGAAAGAACATTCGGGGCAATGTGGCCAGTTCCATGTTTCACAACGATAGGGATGGATTAAACTTCACCCTACAGTGACACTTGGAGTTAATGTACTCGAGGTTTAAGCAAAGCTTGAAGCAACCAAGCACAAAAATAGGTTTTAGACTGGGGTCTGACACTTTTGAAGATTTGTGCATCAAGGTTGTGGAAACCAATTTCTTGAGCTTTTGTTGAAAGAGTATAGATCTTGGATAATTGCTGAGAGCAGTTATTAGTCTTGGCCACACCTGCACCAAGCACAGCAACACCGAGCACCTTGTATCATAAGACCAGATTCAATCCTGTGATCCAAAGCAATCACTGTTGCCTGTATGCAAGTCGTGTTTTTAAATGTGACCTGTACATGCCATACAGTTCTTGGCACATGATGAACAGTCAGCTTCCCATCTGCTTAAGTACACGTCATGTTGTGGCCACTGCAGATTGACCTGTTTTTGAATGAATCAATTTAATTTTGAGCTCCTCTGTACAGAGCTGCAAACCAGAGCAATTGACAGAACCTTCAAGGAGCAATGCATTTAATCTGAGGTTCTGACTAGTTTGTGCAATTCTTTTAAACTTGTACAAACAAATATAGAATCACAAAAGGCAAATTTGCATTAAAAAGTCACCTTTGGCCCATTTTATAGATGTGATTCATTGCTGACCTTTTCTGGAAGTACAGAATATTAATGAATTTACATCCATGTGCATTTACAGTAATAAGGCATTGGGGATGCATTGTTCCCCCTTTTAAATTTATTTTTGTTGTACACAGGAAAGAATTTGTACACAAATGAATATGTGGCCATCAAACTGGTAAGTTATATTTAATTTCCCATAAATACGTGTAGCACACATATCGTGGTCTTGCTGTGTGAGTGGCAGAACTGATTCTGGATCTCCTCCAATGATTTCAGAAATGAGTGTACATGCCATTGTAATTGAAAATTATTCACCAAAGTAAGGAACCTAGAAACTGCAAGCTGGTTAAGTTGTGAAAAAAAACTGCTGGAGGAACTCATCTGGTCAGGCAGCACCTTCTGTGGATAAAAATGGACAGACTATGTTTCAGGTCTGACAATGTACACAAATTTACAAGCAAAGTGTTTGGAGCAGTTATTGTCATCACATGAATTATTATCTATGGTGGGTACATTAAATAACACATTGTTGCATCTGTTATTACCCAAAACACAGCTACTTATTTAAAAGAAGCACTTTTGATTAGAACGTCTTGTCAAGATCAACGATTTCCAAATGTGGATGCGTGATTTACGAAACGCTGCACTTTAAGCTTCATTTCAACGCATTAAAACACATGAAGTATTATTCTTTATTTTGAATAACAATATTTGAATGGCTCTGTACATATTACCACCAACTATTTTCATCACTAAGCAGAAATACAGCCAGAAAACTAGAAACAGTTATTCTGCAAAATAATAACATTATTTTTTAAATGTGGATATGCAAATGTCTACCCATTTTTAATATTAAATGAGAACCATTTGGGATTTTATGAATTTACTGAATAAATTATCAACTTGGAGAGTGCTATTCGTGTTAAAATGTACCCATGTTAGGTTACCCATTTTTAATATTAAATGAGAACCATTTGGGATTTTATGAATTTACTGAATAAATTATCAACTTGGAGGGTGCTATTCGTGTTAAAATGTACCCATGTTAGGTTAAGAAGTTGAATTCAATAAATCTGATAATTTCTTAGCTGACAACACGAACAAAAATTCAACCATGAAAGTATTCATTCAAAAGCCAAACTGCTTTAGGGAAAAAAAACTTGTCTCATCTTCAGTCTTTGTTATTCTAATTCCTTATCACGTAAACTTTCTTCATGGGACTGCCAAGAGCATTCTTCCATCCGCAATAGACACAGTTAAGGGGCTGTCCCACTGCGGCGACCTAATCCGCGAATTCAGAAGAGTTTGCCCTCGACTCGTACTCGCAGCATGGTCGATACTAGGTCCTAGGAGGTCTTTGTAACTCTCCTTCATGCTCGAGACTAGTCCCCACGTACTCGAGGCCTCGGCTAGGTTGCGTATTTTTCAACATGCTGAAAAATGCCCGCGAGTTTAAAAATAAAAATGGTCACCATGGAAAAAATCAATAATTTTTTTTACTCGTAGGTTTAGTCGAGGTAGGTCGTAGTAGGTCAGCATGTTATTCATAGGTAATCGAGGGTAGTCGTAGATAGTCTTCAACATAGTCGAAGGAGGTCGTCTTCACTCTCCACTATTTGGTGTCCAATTTTCTCGAAGCTAGTCTTCAACATAGTCGAGGGAAGTCTTCAACATGACACGTTTTTCAAACTCTCCTAAGCTCTTCTAAACTCGCCAATTAGGTTGCCGCAGTGGGACAGCCCCTTTAGAGCAGTAGTGAAACCATGTTCGTATTACCCACGGCCCAGGATCTTCATTGAAATTGGTATTCTATTATTCTCTGAACAACTTTCCACAAAGTAACAAAAATGCTTTTATCGTGCATAGTTATTGATTTTGTTTTCTTTGACTAGCTCATTAAAGCGAGACAATGTATTGATTGGTACAGTTAACTGGACATTATTTTAAAGTAAACCTGCAGTGGAGTGAAATACTTCAGCAGAAGTGTGGGCGTGTTTTTTTTTGCCTCTAGTCATACCACATGGTGAGATGACAAATCTCAATTTGAATGTTTCTTATGCCTCCTGGTGGTCAGTACACACCTGCTTTTCTCCATTTAATGTTAATATTTGCTTTTAACATCTAAAGCGAGATTGAGACCTGTTTAACAACAGATCCTGGGATTTAATATTCAGACCTAACTCTAATCCAGTAAGTTCAGCAAGATTTAATAACTCTGCAGCTAATTTGTAACTAGAGACCCTCAAACTATCTTTAATTGGACTGAACTGGACTTTATTTTGTACTAAACATTATTCCCTGCATCTTGTGGATGGTACGATTGTAATCATGTATTCTGGATAGCAAGCAACAAAAGGCTTTCACTGTACCTCGGTACACGTGGCAATAAACTACCAAGCTCAATTATTCAGTGACAACTGAGTTTCTAGCAAGTAGTGTACATTGGAGAAGCTTGTATTAATTGAGCTGGATCATGTAAATGGCCAGCCAATTGTTTCCCACCAGGATTACCTGACCTCTTGCTCAGTACCTGGATTAGGGTTGCCAACTGCCCCGTATTAGCCGGGACATCCGGTATATTGATTTGTCCCATACGGGACCGCCCTTGTCCCATATTTGACTGCTTCTACTCTGGTCGAGGGGACTGTCGGGTCAGAGCGCCGCGTCCGGCCCAACCTCAACCGGCCTGACGTAGTGCAACCCATGGAGTGCAGCAGCGCCTCGCCCGTGGCCCTGTCGGTCGGCAGCCCGGCCAGCTGTCCGACCTTCGGACCTTCGCTTACCACCGAAACAACTACCTCTCCTTCTCATCGCCGATCATCGGTTCATGAGTTGGATGGGGTGCAGGACCCTGCGCGCGACATCGCATGCAAAGTCTGTCGTCCAAGCTAAAACTCCTCAGCTGGCCCGCCGGCTGGGCTTTGTATGCAGTCCAGCACCCGGGCCAACGCATCATTCACCCAGCCACGCCAGTCGATCAACTAATTGCTGTCGGGAATTTGTCCCTTATTATGACCTGTTGTCCCTTATTTGGGAGTGAGAAAGTTGACAACCCTAACCTGGATCCACCTCTGATTGTGGGGCATCCATGTATTTATTGGGGTGAGGGGCTGCTTAAGTTCCTTATCCAACCCCTACATTTATGCAAGTAATACATCTTTCAATAGAATCCCCTGTATGTATTCAAAAGTAAGTTAATGAAATGACCCTATCTGGGCTTTTCGGATAATGAAAGGCCTAGATAGAGAGGACATGGAAATAATGTTTCCAGTAATGGGAGAGTCTCGAACCAGAAGGCACAGCCCCTGAATAAAAAAATGTTCCTTTTAGAATGAGGAGGAATTTATTTAGCCAGAGGGTGGTGAATCTGTATAATTCATTGTCACAGGTGGCCGTGGAGGCCAAGGCTTTGGGCATTTTAAAAGTGAAGATTGACAGGTTCTTGATTAGTAAGGGCGTCAAAAGTTACAGGGAGATGGCAGCAGAATAAGGTTGAGGGAAAAAATAGATCAGCTGTGATTGAATGGTGGAAAAGACAGAATGGCCCAATTCTGCTCCTTTGTCTAATGATCCTGGTTGTTTTTTTAGTTCTTCACTATATATTTATTAATGATGTAACCTTTTAAGGTTACTGCTTCGCATTTTTAAATTAAATAAATCAATTTCAATAATTTCAAGTTTTTTGAAACATTTAAAAACTGTAAGGTCGGTGTTTGAAAACATAAAACATAAGGTTGGAGATACTTGGCATTCAGGCAGCATCTTTGGAGGAAATTGACACCTTTTTGGGTTGCGACCCTTTTTCAGATCTTATTGCTGCAGTGGATAAAAATGGTAAACATGTCTTTTTAATGAACAGTGGATTCATAGAGTGATACAGTGTGGAAACAGGCCCTTCGCCCCAATTTTCCCACACTGACCAACATGTCCCAACTACATTAGTCCCACCTGCCTGCATTTGGTCCATATCCCTTAAACCTGTCCTATCCATGTACCTGTCTAATGGTCTCTTGAATGTTGCGATATTCCCAGCCTCACTGTCTCCTCTGGCAGCTTGTTCCATACACTCACCCTTTGTGTGAAGAAACATAAATAAAGAAAAATAATATTGTATGTCTGTGCACATTTTTCTCTATTTCAATGCTGAATCATTTTTATAAATGCTTATATTCAACATACAGCTGTAGGATTTAAAAAAAAAAGTTTTTAACAGGAATGCTGATAGTAAATTTCATTATAGCATAAATGGTTTAGTAAACATTATTCTGGTAAAATTAATTTATCAAAACAACCAATGAAACAGAGCTCCAATTTTCTCAGATACCTAATCAAATGTAAATAGGATGAGAGTAGCAGCAGGAATCTAATTTGAATCCACTTACTGAAAATCTAAACAGTGAAGTTAAAAACTGCAGGAGCAGTCAAGAAGCAGATTCCTGTGCAATTTGAAGTGAGTTGTAACCATGGTTTTACTGGATACAAAAGCACCAAAGGTCATTTAATGCTTTGCCCAGCTAATTGCTTCTGAATGACTTTTTCAGTCCTTTACTTTGTTCAGACTACTGTAAAAGGACATACTCCATTGGTTATGTTAATATTTGAAATCCATGCCTTCTACCCTGCTGGCATTAATAATAGACTGTAACAAACTGGGAAGCATCTGGAGAGAGAGAGAGAGAGAGAAAACCTGGATAAAATTTTGGGATAATATCTTTTCATAAACACTGAAATAAGTTGCAATCAAGCAAGCCTGAAGTTTGAGTGGGTTGGGGACAAAGGAACAAAATAGAATGTTGTGTTCGGATGGAAGATGGGAGATAATAAATATTGAGATACGACATAAAAGTAATTCATCCAATATAACAAAGCACGTCATCTAGAGACGGGAACAATTCGCCGTCCTTCAGCCCAACTATCCATGCGTGACCAAGACCAGGGGGAAATGCCCCATCTACCCATTTTGTAGCATCCCACCTTCCCAACTACCCACCTTCCCATAATTGGCCCATATCCCTCTAAACCTTTCCTACCTATGAACCTGTCCAAATGTATTTTAAATGTTTAGGAAGGAACTGCAGATGCTTGTTAACACCGAAGATGGACACAAAATGCTGCAGTAACTCAACAGGTCAGGCAGCATCTCTGGAGAGATATCTCTGGAGATAGGAGACCTGCTCCTTTTCTCCAGAGATGCTGCCTGACCCACTGAGTTACTCCAGTATTTTGTCTTTAAATGTTAAAGTACCTGCCTTAACTGCCTCCTCTGGCATCTCGTTCTGTGTACCCACCATCCTCCATATTGCCGCTCGGTTTCAGAAGTTCATAGGTCATAGGAGCAGATGTAGGCCAATCGGCCCATCGAGTCTTCTCTGCCATTCAGTCATGGCTGATCTATCTTTCCCTCTCAACCCCATGCTCATGCCTTCTCACCATAACCCTTGACACCCTTACCTATCAAATATCTGCCAAGCCAACATTTATTTTGAGAGAGCTATAATATAAAAAAACAGGCTTTATAAGACACTTGCCATAGAGGGAGTACAGAGAAAGTTCACAAGACGGATTCCTGGGATGGCAGGACTTCCATATGAAGAAAGACTGGATAGACTTGGCTTGTACTCACTAGAATTGAGAAGATTGAGGGGGGGGGATCTTATAGAAACTTACAAAATTCTTAAGGGGTTGGACAGGCTGGATGCAGGAAGATAATTCCCGATGTTGGGGAAGTCCAGAACAAGGGGTCACGGTCTAAGGATAAGGGGGAAGTCTTTTAGGACCGAGATGAGAAAAACATTTTCACACAGAGAGTGGTGAATCTCTGGAATTCTCTGCCATAGAAGGTCGTTGAGGCCAGCTCATTGGCTTTATTTAAGAGGGAGTTAGATGTGGCCTTGTGGCTAAGGAGATCAGGGGGTATGGAGAGAAGGCAGGTACGGGATACTGAGTTGGATGATCAGTCATGATCATATTGAATGGCGGTGCAGGCTTGAAGGGCCGAATGGCCTACTCCTGCACCTATTTTCTATGTTTCTATGATCAGACCACATTTGGAGTATTGCGATCAGTTTAGGGCCTCGTATCTGAGGAACGCTGTGCTGGTGTTGGAGAGTCCAGAGGAGGTTTACGATAATGATCCCAGGAATGATTGGGTTAACATATGATGAGTGTTTGACGGCGCCAGGCCTGTATGCGCTGGAGTTTAGAAGGATGAGGGGGACATCATTGTAACTTACCGAATAGTGACAGGCCTGGATAGAGTGAATGTTTCCATTAGTGGGAGAGTCTAGAACCAGAGGGTATAAACAGAAGGACATGCCTTTAGTCAGTGGGTGATGAATCCGTGGAATTCATTGCCACAGACGGCTGTGGAAGCCAAGTCATTGGGTATTTGTAAGGTGCAGATTGACAGATTGTTGATTATTACGGGTGTCGGGGGTTATGGGGAGATAGCAGGAAAATGGGGTTGCGGGGGAAAGAGAGATCAGCCATGATTGAATGGCGGCATAGACTTGATGGGCCGAATGACCAACTTCTTCTATAACTTATGAACTAATCTAAGCCTTAAAAATACCAATGATTTCTGCTCGTATGTATTATGTTCTAACATTTTGCGTTAGAATTGGCGAAGTGTCTAGCACTTGAAAGATTGACACTTGCATTGCTTTACAGATGCTACCTGACCGGCTGAGTGTGTCAGCATTTTGTTTTTGTTTCCAATTTCCAACATTCCCCTTATTTTCATCCCTCAATTTTGGATTTGACTGAGGATCTGAACTCTTCGGTGCACTGCTGATTAACAACAGATTGATGGGGCATTTTGTAGGTCCTGTTAATTAACAGGTTTCTTGTAGCTCATGCTTTGGATGCATGTTTTTAATTGATATGTTGAACAGGGGTATTGTAATACAGCTCTCAAATCAGTCAACTGCGCCTATTCTGAATGGAAGAGTTTCATCATTAATTTTGAGCTTTGGTAGAAAATTGCAGCTCTGATTTTGCTTGGAAAAAGCTAAATGCGAAATGTGTTTTGTGACAAGTTGCTGTGAATGAGTAGTGGTAACAAGACAAATTTTGGCAACAAAAAGTAGTACAGAAATGTTCTCCAGAGATGCTGCCTGACCCGCTGAGTTACTCCAATATCTACTTTTATAAACAGTGTCTACTTTTATAAACCAGCATCTGCAGTTTCTCTACAGAAATGAATTGCTTTTTATTACTTAATTTTTAGTTTTCATAGTTTGTTCAACAAATGCTAATGATATCAATGTCATTCCATACATATCCGAGGAACCTATAAAATCCAGGGCTCCACAACTTCATTTGGAGTATAGATTCTACAAACAACTGGGAAATGCAGGTAAGAAATTTAGGACAAAAATTTAGTTAATAATTGAAAATTCAGATAAACTGTCTTCACTTGTTGTCTTTTTATGCACATTATATCCTCCCCTAAAAAAAAAGGTTACATTATTTCTGTTTCATGAACTTTTCTAAAACTATATAGACTAATAAAGAGATTGCTTGGAAGTGCTTTAATAGTTGCTTTGTAAAATTTATTTGTATCTGTAAAAAATGTTAAACATTTAATTTAATCCAAGGTAGACAAAATTGCTTGAGAAACTCAGCGGGTGCGGCAGCATCTACGGAGCGAAGGAAATAGACAATTTCAGGCCGAAACCCAAGGGTTTCGGCCCGAAACATTGTCTATTTCCTTCGCTCCATAGATGCTGCTGTATCTGCTGAGTTTCTCCAGCAATTTTGTCTACCTTCGATTCTCCAGCATCTGCAGTTCCTTCTTGAATAATTTAATCAAAGTGTTTATTTTAATTCTTTGGTAAGGAAAGCTCATAGTTAACCTCATGGTAATTGCTATTGTAATCCCTCTGTCCGTTTCATGGATTTAAGTTACTCTTGTTCCTCTCCTGTTTGACTTTTTGCAATAATCTCCCTCTGTAGTGTGATAAAAAATATTCCGTTAAGAGCTCATGTATTGCTTCTGCTTTGCATGTTAATCTTGACCTTTTTTCCTTTTCAACAATCTTTTTTAGGAATCTTGAGTTCAGAACTACTTGCCACTTTGTATCCTCAAAATGAACAACCTTAGTGTTCCCACGTACAAGGGCAGCATGTGCAACGGTAGAGTTGCTGCCTGCAGTGCTAGAGATCCGGGTTAGATACTGACTATGGGCGCTGACTGTACAGAGTTTGTACGTTCTCACTGTGACCGCATGGGTTTTCACCGGGTACTCCAGTTTCCCACCTTATTCCAAAAACATGCAGGCTTGAAGGTTAATTGGCTTCTGTATATTGATTCTAATGTGTGGAATGGAACTAGTGTATGGGTGATCATTGTTCAGCGTGACTCAGTGGGCCAAAGGGCCTGTTTTCACGCTATTTCTCTAATCTAAATTGTCAGTTTTATGGAGATTTTTAATGTTGAAAGTTAAGTTTATAAACTAATATCCTTGGGTGTTTTCATTCATTTCCCTTGGTTTTAATGTTAAAAAAATGTTGAGGTATTACCTACAGGCATACAGCTGGAAGCCACTATGATTTGGAAATAAACTTCTCAAATACAACTGCTGAAATACTTTTTTGACATTCTCTCTTTTCGTATTGTCTTACAATGCTCAAGATATTGGCTTTGTAATGTTGAGCTTCTGTTTTGTAAGAGCAACTCATTTTGAAATGTTCCCACACCTTATTTTTCACTAAGTAAAAGTGTGATTTGACAAATTTCATTCCGTAGGGCTTAAACTTAACAATGGATTGCCGATGGAAGAATTTTATTTTGAATGTTGGCTTTTTATATTTTTTAAAGCAATTGAAAAAACATTTGTTATAACACTTGAACTAGGTGTTTGTTCAAATAGTACAGTTGCCGCCTCACAGCGCCAGAGACCCGGGTCAAACGCTATCTCTGGTGCTGCCTTTGTGGAGTTTGTGCATTCTCACGCATGGGTTTCCTCCAGGTGCTTCGGTACTTTCCCACATCCCAAAGGACATGTGGGATTGCAGGTTAATTGATATCTATAAATTGCCCACAAAGTGTAGAGAGTGGATGAGAAAGTGGGGTAACATGGAACTAGTGTGAATGGCTGGTTGGTGGGCTGAAGAGCCTGTTTCCACGCTGTATTACCAAACTAAATTAAAATCTAGTATTCAGGAATTCTTCAGCATATGATGGAATTCCTCTTTAATAGGATTTCCATTTTGCCTTTATTTTTCTTTTGGCTTAACATCAGATTTGTGAGATTATGTTCCTGCAAGATGATTTGGGAAATCTAGTGATGTATAAATATGCTGTTGTGGTCTGATGATTAGATCTTCAATCTGGGTTTGCAAGTTCATGATCATGAGGGGGATGGATAAAGTGAAATATTCCTTTTTTCCCTCAGAGTAGAAGCTTCTAAAACTGGAGGGTACAGGCTTAAGGAATGATGGGATAGATTTAAGAAGGATCTCTGGAGCAACATTTTCACTCTGAGTCTGAAGGTAGTCCATATCTGGAATGAGCTACCAGGAGATAGATACAGTTACAACTTATAAAAGACATTTGGTCAGATGTATGGATAGGAAGAATGTCTTTTCTCAGATTTGGAGACCAAAACTGTAGACCAAACCTGGAGTATTGAGTACAGTTTTGGTCTCCAAATCTGAGAAAGGACATTCTTGCCATAGAGGGGGTACAGAGAAGGTTCACCAGACTGATTCCTGGGATGTCCGGACTTTCATATGAGGAAAGACTGGATAGACTTGGCTTGTACTCGCTAGAATTTAGAAGACTGAGAGGGGATCTTATAGAAACTTACAAAATTCTTAAGGGGTTGGACAGGCTAGATGCAGGAAGATTGTTCCCGATGTTGGGGAGGTCCAGAACAAGGGGTCACAGTCTAAGGATAAGGGGGAATTCCTTTTGGACCGAGATGAGGAAAACATTTTTCACACAGAGAGTGGTGAGTCTCTGGAATTCTCTGCCACAGAAGGTAGTTGAGGCCAATTCATTGGCTATATTTAAGAGGGAGTTAGATGTGGGCCGTGTGGCTAAAGGGATCAGGGGGTATGGAGAGAAGGCAGGTACAGGATACTGAGTTGGATGATCAGCCATGATCATATTGAATGGCGGTGCAGGCTCGAAGGGCCGAATGGCCTACTCCTGCACCTATTTTCTGTGTTTCTATGAAGGGTTCAGAGGGTATGGACCAAATGCAGACAAATGGGACTCGCCCAGTATTTCAACTTGGTCGGCATGGACAAGTTGAGCAGAAGTGCCTGTTTCTCTGCTTTAAAGTTCTATGGCTTTAAATTAATATTGTCTCGTAATTTATTTTAATGAAGAAGCGGTTAGTAGTCGGTTTGAAGTTGGATAGGTAAGCAAGGCTGTAAATCGTCTGATACAAGTTCATACAGTATCCAGTGCAATCAGTAATGAGGGAGCTAATACCACGACTTTGTTCCTCCGTGCATGTAAATGCTGCTCATTCAATGTCAATTGGAAAAGAGCATGAGAAATTAGTGAGTATGGTGTGGTTGTCATTCCTTAGACTTGGCGTGAGCAAAGCCAAGAAGCCTGAAGGTTATTAGAAAATTATGATGCCATTAAGCTAATCTACTCCATCTGCATGTGATCCAACTCTCTCCAATCCGTGTCTATCTAAAAGGCTCTTAAATACCACTCCTGTAAGGTCATATCATGCGATATGAGCAGGATTAGGTCATTCAGCCCCTCTACGCCATTTAAATTGATACAATTGCATTGAAAGCAGATCAGGGTTCGCTAGTTTGATTCCATGGATGAAGGGGTTCTGGTTTGAGGAAAGATCAAGCAAGTTGGCACTAAACTCATTGCAGTTTAGAAGAATGGGAGATGATCATTTGACAGGGTCCATGCTGAGACAGTGATCCCCTTGTGGAAAGGGAATAATTTCAGGATAAGAGGTCAGCTATTTAAAATGGAGATGTGGAATTTCTTCCAAGTATTCTGAATCTCTCTATTCTAGATAACATGCTGAATAACTGAATTTATTCAAGGATGAGATCAACTAAGTTTTGGACTGCTGGAATCAGGAGTTACAGAGAGCTTTTGTTTGAGTTTAGTTTACTGTCATGTGTACCGAGGTACAGTGAAGAGCTTTTGTTGCGTGCTAACCAGTCAGCGGAAAGACAATACGTAATTACAATTGAGCTATTCACAGTTGCATGATAAAGGGAATAACGTGAATAATGTTAAAGTGCATGTAAGGTCTGATCAAAATGGTCTGAGGGTCTCCAATGAGGTAGACAGTAATTCAGAACTACGCTCTAGTTGTGGTAGGATAATTCAGTTGCCTGATAACAGCTGAGAAGCAACTGCCCCTGAATCTAGAGGTTTCCACACTTCTATACCTTTTGCCCGATGGGAGAGGGGAGACGAGGGAGTGGCCAGGATGCGACTCTTCCTTGATTTTGCAGGTGGCCTTGTTGAGGCAGCATGAGGTATAAATTGAGTCAGTGGAAAGGAGGTTGGTTTGTGTGATGATCTGGGCTGCGTCCTCAATTCCCTGCAATTTCTTGCAGTCTTGAATGGAGCTGTTCCTAAACCATGCTGTGATGCATCCCGATGAATTGCTTTCTATGGTGCAGTGTTGAATTTGGTGAGAGGATAAGAAAGGAGCATAAAGGAGAGTGGAATTGAAGCTGAGACCAGATCTGCCAATAATGTGATAGACTGCTGGGGAAGCCTTAAGGGGCCACATTACCTAGCAATCATGTTTCTGCTGTTCCTTTGTTTTGTTGCTGCTTCTCACGAAGCTTTAAGAAAATCATTATATCATTGTTGGTGTCAACCAAACCACATCATTATATAATTGTTGGTGTCAACCAGACAACTTATAATAAAGTTTAGCGGACATTTTACATTTTTCCATGATCCTGAAAACTCCAATGAGTCAATTAAAATGCCCGGTCAGCGAAGGAGATTGCCTACGGCTGCCCTCGACTGCCTGTAACTACATAGCGACCCCACTGCACTGCACTGCATGCTAAAAAAATGTCCTCGCCCAAACTGAGGCCGCGAGGATGCAGGAACTACCCTCGAGCATGAAGGAGACTTCCAGTGAGAGAATGGAGCAGCTGGGCTTGTACACTCTGGAGTTCAGAAGGATGAGAGGAGATCTCATTGAAGCATATACGATGAGGCAGGAAACATGTTCCCTATGTTGGGGGAGTCCAGAACCAGGGGCCACAGTTTAAGAATAAGGAGTAAGCCATTTAGAACGGAGACGAGGAAACACTTTTTCTCACATAGAGTGGTGAGTGTGGAATTCTCTGCCTCAGAGGGCAGTGGAGGCGGGTTCTCTGAATGCTTTCAAGAGCGAGCTAGATAGGGCTCTTAAAAATAGCGGAGTCAGGGGATATGGGGAGAAGGCAGGAGAATGGGGTTGAGAGGTAGGGATTTCATTGTTCTATGATCAGCCATGATCACATTGAATGGCGGTGCTGGCTCGAAGGGCCGAATGGCCTACTCCTGCACCTATTGTTATTGTCTATTGTCAGTGACCTCATAGGACCTCCTAGGACCACGTGTCGACCATGCTGCGAGTTTGAGTCGAGGGCAAACTCTTCTAAACTCGCAGATTAGGTCGCCGCAGTGGGACAGCCCCTTAAGGGTAATTTTCTGGCTGAATATACTTGACCTCTAGGATAACGAGACAGCATGTTGCACTTTTGTCTTCTGGTTCTGATAAGGTAATGTCAATAATCAAGTCATTAATGAATATGCTGAGGTGTTAATATAGGGCAGGAGCAGTGTCGTGCCACTGCAGTGTTCTGAAGGGCTGGGGAGTGTTTCAATCTTTTTTAACCCCCCCCCCCCACAATATATACAAGTGAATCTAATTGGTTATCTTATGCTCAAAAGTTGTGGGCCCTATTTTTCTCGTTTTGAAGGTGGCTCTTAAGGCTTCCTTCCCCAATCTGTTGACTGCTCTGCCAAAAGTTTTCCAAAGAGATAAAGGCCACAGAATACTCCACGCATATGCTGCTTACAGAATGCAGACAAAACATACAAAGTGTAGAAAACTAGAGTGCAGTAGCAATCTGATTTGACTTGTTTTCAGGATTGGAATTTACACGTCCAGCAAAATTGAATGGGTGTAGTCAGCATTTTCATTGTGCTTAAGTTTGCAGCAAAGTCAAAAGTAAAGTTTAATTTCAGAAGCTGGAGCTCATTTTATTAAGTCGTGCACATTTTTGGTCTGTTGCTTCCGGCCTTCTACTTTAATGGAATTGCATTTACAAATTGTGTCAAGATGAATTTTTCTTAAATTTCTCATCAAAGCATTTCTCTTTTTTTTAAACAGAGGGAATACCTCAGGTTTACTACTTCGGGCCTTGTGGGAAGTACAATGCCATGGTACTAGAATTGCTGGGACCTAGCTTGGAGGATTTATTTGATCTTTGTGATCGAACATTTTCCATTAAAACTGTGTTAATGATAGCTATACAGTTGGTAAGTGAGCAAAATGAGTTATTTGTTATCGGTTGTAGCTTTTTTAAGTATAAATGAAAATAAGAAAGGTGAAGAACGACTGATATAATATTTGTAGGAAAGAACTGAAGCTGCTGGTTTATACCGAAGATAGACACAACATGCTGGAGTAACTCATTGGGACAGGAAGCATCTCTGGCGAGAGGAATGGGTGATGTTGATCTTTGATCTGACGTTTTCACACCTTTCCCTTCCATATCTCTAGTCTCCCCGACTCTGTCTGAAGAAGGTTCTCGACCCGAAACATCACCCATTCCTTCTCTCCAGAGATGCTGCCTGTCCCGCTGAGTTATTCCGGCATTTTGTGTCTATGTTCTGAAATAACATGTGATTCCATAATGATGATTAGACATAACGTGATTGATGAATTGGGGAAAGACACCAGCATTATGCTGGCTGAATTGGTTTCAATCAGGAACCAAGGAATCTGCATTTGGAGATTGACGAGCAGAAAAAAGAGCTGTCACTTTCTCTATGTAACATCCCCCACACCATTGTAATTACACACCATTGCCTCTTCAGAACATAGCTGCTACTTTCACCATGAAAGGCCATTGAAATTGACAGGTCTGAAGAAGTGTCTCGACCCGAAACATCACCTATTTCCTTCGCTCCATAAATGCTGCCTCATCCGCTGAGTTTCTCCGGCATTTTTGTCTACCTTGAAATTGACAACGATCACTTCTGTTGACACTATATAACACTATATGTAGTGTTATGCAATGTAACATTCTGCCTTTAGTATTTTAAGCTTGCAATAATAAAAATACTTTATCATAAAGGTCTTTTATTTTTGAAAATCCCGTGGGGGGGAAAAATAACTGTTATTGGAAGTCTGAAACTCTCTAGTTTCTAAAGGACTCAGCGGGTCAGACAGCATCTCTGGAAAACATTGGTAGGTGATGTTTTGGATTGGGACCCTTCTTCAAATCCGGCCCAAAATGTCACCTCTCCATGTTCTCCAGAGATGCTGCTTGATCTGCTGAGTTACTCCTGCATTTTGACCTTTATGTAAACTAGCATCTGTAGTTTCTTGTTTCTCCTCTTTTCCCCCCGCATTGACGTGATTTGTTTTATAACATGATTTTCTTTAACGTGAGGTTTCTTCGGAACACTCGTGTTGCAGCAGAACTATCTGTAATGATAGCGGCATCTAAAATTATTAAAAAATAAGAGATGCTTGTTATATCTTGGCATTTAGTGCAATTATGTAGATGTTTACAAATGTCTTTTGTCACCATCTCCTTTTACTGTTGTTCTCAATCAGTAACTACTGGTGCAAGGCAGTCTGGCATTTTGTACAGATTAATCTCATGCTAAATCATGAATGAAAAGAATTTCTGACATATAATATTACATAGATTGGATGTGGTTTAAACAAAAACATTTTGGAAATGCATTAAAGCCCTACATCAAGTATAGCTAGAATAACCAATGTTAATTAAAAATCATGGTATTTGATATTGGGGAGTTTTTCTGTGAATTATTTTTTCTTGTTACTGGAGATTTTGCAGAAATAATGATTTTCCCGTATTTCTAAGAATCTAAAATCATGGTGAGATTCAAATATGTTGCCTTCACATTCAAATGTATACAGTTAATTAATATCAATGAAAGATTGCCGATCCATGTCCTCCACAGATGCAGCATGCCCCACTTAGTTACTCCAGCACTTTGTGTTTTACTCAAGATTCCAGCATCTGCAGTTTGTTGTGTTTTAATACCAAGTTTACTTCTTAGATGGTGTTGCAACAACCTTGCTGTTGGAATGCAGGGCTTGAGAGGTTGAAGCCGAGTGTTTAAACAACTGTGCTGCTTTGATCCCAGTATATTAGTTTGAACAGTTTTATTTAGCAATGAATGATGTGCTAGAGGAGTAGTTTGAGTAGCACAAACCTACTCTAATCCTATCCCTCTTCTTTACATCAGCTCTTCTATCGTCCCCCTCTCTGTGCTGATGCAGGGTCAACCATGGTTGCACAGTCAACAATTCTCACATGTAAGAATGGGAGTACCCAGTTGTTTAAACATTAGCCTTAAACCCCTGTCCCATGGTACGAGTTCATTCCGTGAGTTCTCCTGAGTTTGCCCTGATTCGAACTTGGAGATTTACGGTAATGGCCACTCGTTGGTACTCGGGGCTCTCGTGGACATTTTTCATCATGTTGAAAAATCTTCGCGAGTCTTCCTGCGCTTACCTGCCGTTAGCGAGTGTTCCCGAGTACCTGCCGTTAGTGCTAAGAGATGTCCCCGAGCTCCGACGTACCGGCTATGTTCATTCTCCGTGCTTACCACGAGTTTGATTTTTTTTAAACTCGGGAGAGCTCTTGGAATGAACTCGTACCGTGGGACAGGACTATTAAAGTTCAG
The DNA here is from genome assembly GCA_035221665.1 of Okamejei kenojei. NCBI lineage: Eukaryota > Metazoa > Chordata > Chondrichthyes > Rajiformes > Rajidae > Okamejei > Okamejei kenojei. Next base: position 27,771,726 of record CM069158.1, on the reverse strand, counting down.
AAGGCCAAAATTCCAATCCAATTGTAAGTCATGAATAAAAATAATCTATCTGTAATATTGTAGGATTCAAATTTAAAAATATATGACAGTCTTAATTAGGTTTCATAATTATTATTTTAGGATGGGATTGTTGGATCTATGTAGTGCGAGTTTTATTCTGCATCTCCGTCTCAAGATGAATACATGTTCCAAGCCCAAAAGGGGCTCCGAGAATGAAGAAAGGAAGAAAAATCGAGACAATTGTTTGTTATAATCTTGACTAGTATTTTAAAGTTATTCTAACTTAAAGTCAAGATGGGAGTGATTGAAGTTGAAATTGTTGTAGGCTTTTGAGTAAACTGGACTTTTAAAGTAATTTACTAATCCGGATTTTTGATTTGTCCTTTCAGATTACGCGAATGGAGTTTGTACACAGCAAAAGTTTAATATACAGAGATGTTAAACCAGAGAATTTCTTAGTGGGCCGACCAGGGAGCAAGCGACAACATACCATTCACATCATAGACTTTGGCCTCGCCAAAGAATACATAGATCCAGAGACCAAAAAGCACATCCCATACCGAGAGCACAAGAGTTTAACTGGGACAGCACGGTATATGAGCATTAACACACATCTAGGCAAAGGTAATTTCTTACTGATGTAGTTGAAGAGGCTTCCTTCTCAGTGGCTGCTGACAAGTGAATTTCTCAAGTGAAACAGTAGCCCTACTTGATTTAAGTCACTGATATCATTAGTTACCTCTCTGGTGCTTATGTTTTTTTTTCAATTATTTCAAGTCCCTGCGCAGTTGCACTCCGATGAATGTGTTTAATGGTTTCAAATATCTATAAATAAGATTGGGATCAAGAATTTGTTAGCTATTGCATCACAACTCTTATTAATTCTACAATAACTCCTTTATCTGATTGCTGCAAAAAGGATTGCAGCAGACTCTAGTTAGACCTGGTTTTATTCTTCCAAGCTGAATAAATTATAGTCACCTTGATCTTAACCACAGTTTTGATCATGACTTGTTTTACTTCAGAGATCCATGTGAAGAATCTTCCCTAGCCACTATAATTCAATCTTGGGTTTTTTTCCCAAGATCATATACTCAGTGCTCAATTGTTCATTTAAATGTTATTAGTGTTTCCATCGGTGGAAGCAAGATCCTGATGCAGAGACCCAAACCAAAATGGTTGATCTAACACTGCCACGCTATCTAATGCTGTTGGTTAGAAAACCTGAATGAGCAAACTCTTTTGCACCCGAGGGATATCTAAATTAAAATTTCTTACATTTCAGTATGAAAATAGTTTAGTGCATCACCAAAAAAAAGCAAAGTGAAGATTTGTTAAAAACCTCTCACTGGTTACGCACTTTATTTTCTCTTGTGTTAACCCAACAAAAAAAAAAATTGTGTAATGTGTAAAAATGCACGAAATATTAAAGATACCAAATCGTACCAGTTGAGCAATTCGGAAATTAATTTTGTTGAGGTGATTAAATTGTGTCAAATTAAACAAGTGTTCTATTTTATTCACAGAACAAAGTCGAAGGGATGATCTTGAGGCACTAGGTCACATGTTTATGTACTTCTTGCGCGGTAGTTTGCCTTGGCAAGGTCTAAAGGTGAGCAATATTCATATGTAGCAGATCATGACTTCTTTGTTTCTAAATAATATTTTCATTATATACCCCAGCTGTACTACTTAAATTAAATATCGGGTACATATGTGTGAAAATGTTGCTTTCAATCCAAATTCTGCATATCCTGATATTTCTGTATGTTGTAATCAATTACTTAATCATATTGGTATTTTTTATAATAAAGGGATAACTAAACATGATGGCAAGCCATGAAGGTTTTAACCACCAAAGAAAATATTAAATGCCAATGAGAAGTTTTAAAGAGTGCTCAATTTTCTCTTAAAAAAAAAAAATCCCATTAGTCTCTACAAATAAAGTTTGGTGACCTTTATAAATTACTTTCTGAGTTACCTTCCAGCTTTCTGTTATTGATGAAGTGATCTATTTAAGATCCCCTGGTAATAACAATCTAGATTGAAGCCTCGCACAATGGATAGTCCAAGAATAATTCTCAATCTATATGGTCTAGTATTATTTATCCGTTTTTTTACTTTATTGCGTTTGATATAGACTTTGTTCTTTTGACATTTTGAGATCTAGAATAGTAAGATTAAACGAGAACTTACCAGTTTGAAGTTTGATCTTGATTTTATGAGGAGTTACGTTGGTGATTATGTGAAGAAAGCCCGCCAGGCCGCATGCGCACCAAACAACAAAGCAGCGGTATGAAATCACAAATAAACAACACCGAAGTACATAGTAAGATCAGTGACTCGAGAACTACCGTATGATCCTTTTATGAGAGGGTTGGGCGTGGGGGGCACGTAATCACCAACGTAACTCCTCATAAAATCAAGATCAAACTTCAAACTGGTAAGTTCTCATTTAATCTTACTATTTTACTTCGGAGTCATGTGAGTGATTCCGTGAAAAGTTCAAAGCTTTGTGATTTCATGCCGCAGATTATAAATCTCTGCATCCCACTGCATTGATTAACTCGAAAGATAAATAAATGCAATAGTAGTAACATTGCATTCAATGTAGAAATAGGGTTTATTTAACAATGTAAACAAACGACAGTACCCCTTAAATTTAGGTACTTAAAATGGCATGGGCAAACAGTCCTGGATTGACAATCGGCCGATAATAAAAATTCTGAAACATCAGCTCATTTGACCATCCAGCGGCTGCCAAAATATGATCGAAGGGCATGTCCCTCGCCTTGGCCACCGACTGTAGCTGCTGCCCTAGTGGAATGAGATGTAAACACACTGTCTAAATGATGACGCTGACGTTGATACTGACCTGATGGAATAAGATATACAATCGTCAGTGTTAATATCTGTATAACCCAGAACCTGCTGCAGCCACCATGGAAAAAGTCTGAACCGACCTTCCTTTGTGTAGTTGTTTGTTAACTAATAAACAATGCTGATTCCATACTACTTAGGATTCTGGTGGCCTAGATAACATAGAAGTGAGACCGTGGGGTGTTCAAATGATCTTCAATCATGCTACCCCTAGTCTACTCTGGTTGTGTAGATCAGAATGTAAATGTAATGGCACCTGCAGCCAATTCCATCCTATCTAGCCACAACGTTTGCAATGTTTGCCGTCGTTGTGCTGATATAAATGTCATAACTAAGGATGTAGCTGGAACCCCTTGGTGAAGTAATGTTCACACATTTTCAATAACCAACTGCATAATCTTGTAGTGGGAGAACTTGTGTCAAGATCTTTTAACAACTCGATATCCGGGTTGGACCCGAGAGCAAAGTTCCCTTATGTTGCAGCTGTAGTGTCTCTATAACTGAATTATTGTCAATACCATTTAAAATGAGCTGGAAATGTCAGTAATCTGTACCATATTAAATGTAACATTAACATTTAACAAAACACTTCTGATCCCCTCAATATGAATGTACTGCTTTTTTGGGTTCTATCCCTGCATACTGCAGTGAGCACCTTCATGGCTTGATGTGACAACCTGAGGAAAAAGTCAATCCAAAAATGTGTAGGTCAATAATTGTTTTACTGTGCAATAGACGGTCTCCTGAACCACAGTTTGAACAGCAAGTTCTTGTTTTTTGGCATAACCGTATACCGTTGTGCCATAATGCCTGATGAAGCAGGCAACATGGACGCTTGGCAGTCCGACAGCACGAACCCAAACGAGGTCTGCAGACTGTTTTAAGACCCGGCTAATGAGGCAAAAAATGAGGAAGACATAAAGACCATTCCTCCTATTGAAGCAAGAAAGTATTTCTCCACACTGTTGTGCCACATATTTTTTGCAATGAATGAAAAACATGCATTAACATGATGAATATTCGATGAAGTGTTGACCCATGCTTTCATCATACTTCGAGATCCAACACTTATTCTGTGTTATCATCGATCTGAACTGGATGATAGACCAGTGGCAAGGAGATAATTACAGGATATTTTTCCCTTGATTATCATGTGACTAATATGTCACCATCGTAGAGTAGCAACTTGAATTTGAGCATGTAGAATATGTATATTCGCTCAAAACCCCTTACTCATGGGTGCATTTAGTGTATATATTTAGTTGATACCAACAACTGAAGAATTGGTAACTCATGCAATCTCCACTACCTTTTGAGTAGGTGATGGTATTTGGACCTTCTCATCTTAGAGTTCTAAACATCAGTTCATAATAACTGAATTCAACCGACCACACTACTGTAGCGAGTTTCAAGTTCAATGAGTTATTGTCATGTTCAGCAATGCTGAATACTGTTACTTCATCATTGTGGCTGAAGTAGCCTCAGCTGACAATAGCACAAGGTTGTTAGCAACGATCTAATTGCTACTTACACAATATCAGTTCCTTGATTTGCTCAGCTGCAACACAGCTGCCATATTGCCAATTACTCTTAATGAAAATAACTCAGTTTAGTACCATTGATATAACCCCAATCTCTTGTCACAAGGCGGAGACAAGGCTAATAATAATTAAAGGTAAATCCCAATGACCAACAAACAGTTTATCCCAATAAGTTTTTACATTCAGAAAGTTCATATGCCAGATACTCTCCACTCTTCATAATAACATGCCAATCCTGCCTTATTGCATGGGTGGTTTGCATGAGAACTTCTGCCCAATTTCCAAACCCTGGCCATAATCCAACTTACTTGGAATGCTGCGGCTGTGCCACAACCAAATATTTTTACCCTTTGTGTGTTGTACAAACAAATGTAACTATTACAACTTGTGAACGGCGCACTACCCAAATTTTGGAACTGCTAGACCCATTTAGTTGAGCACGATTGGAAGGTGCATGGAATTTCTGAGCTATCATGCTGCCCCCAGCTCCAGTGAACCGCCACTGCCGATGAGCACCTGGGGTGCATTCTGAACGATGACTTTTGCCCGTTGTTGGCCGAATTAATTCATCTGCCAGGCTTCTTCCCCTGTAGAATAGACCTACCTGAATAACCGATTCAGCGGCTGGCTCTCACATCGCCCTGTTGGCGTTGTTCACTGCTGGCACATATGTACTTGAGTCTGTACCATTGACATCTTTAGAGCCCGGAGTCATCTTGACCTTTTGCTCTTCCCTCCTCAGAGAGGGTGATTCGTAGGCAATTCTAACATGCGCTGCCGCAGGCCGTACGATACAAATACTGATACGAACCCTTTGGCCTTAACCCAATAGAATATTTTACTGGGATGGCAACTTTATTGTCAGGAAAGGTACCTCTGACACGTGCCCTTCATCCCTTTGGGCATGCCCCACGGCCATACCCTGAGACAGTGTCAGCAGGATACTGACCCATCTTGGTCTCTGCCTCAGAGAGGGAGACCTCTGCAGCACTGTATACAACAGTTACTGTATTTAGGATAATCGTTTCAACACACTATCCAGCCCCGGTGAGGAATTCAACCCCCGACTCCGTGGGCCTTGCTCTCTAGCCCCGGTGGAGAATCATTTCCTGACTCCGTGGGCGAGCAGATATGTGTGAATTTGAGCAACACTGTCCCAGGCGCTGTTGGCACGGCTCTCCCGTAGGCCGGCACTTCACATATGAAGCAGCCCTGTCAGGCGCTGCTGGCACGGCTCTCCCATAGGCCGGTAATGTCACAAATGAAACAGCCCTGTATCAGGTGCTGCTGGCACGGCTCTCCCGTAGGCCGGCACTTTCATATATGAAGCAGCCCTGTGAGGCGCTGCTGGCACGGCCTGTCCCATAGGCCCGCACATTTTGCACATGAAGCAGCCCTGTCAGGCGCTGCTGGCGCGGCCTGTCCCATAGGCCCGCGCTATTGCTGTGTAAGCTCACTAAATCAACATTTAGTGTACAGCTTTACCTGTGAAGGGTAAAAATAAATCATAGCAACCTGTGCTTAAACAATTATAACTTTGTCAGAACATATAACAATAACTTTTTACTTTGCCTTTAGCTTTTACTTAAAGAAAAACACTATAAAATACATACTTTTTATTATAAGGAGAAACCCTTTATAGCCCGACTCACACGAGTCCAAATGGGGCTGAATGAGTCCCAGTAATTTCTTGACTGGAGACCAACGTCTGTGAGCCACTGACCCCATTGTCAGTAGCTCCAGCGTTGCTTCCTTGCCGTTCCAACAGAATCCCACAGGCTGGGAGCGGCTGACCCCACTGTCAGCGACTCTGCTTAAATTTCTTGCCGTTTTTACGGCATCCTTGCAGGATGGGGAGCCGCTGCTCTGTTTACATTTTTTTGCTGTTTTTACGGCATCCCTGCAGGCTGGGGAGCCGCTAACTGCACTGTTAGCGGCTCCTTATCTTGCAACCCGATCAATTTTGCCAGTATATCCGCATTTGCGGTTGGACTGGAATTTCCCCACAGTCCATACCCGCGAAACTGGCAGGAAAAACCTCTGTAAAAAGAGGCTACTGCCTAAAATCCCCATGTAAGTAAAAAACCAAACTTACCTTTTAAGTTTAACTTACCACCGGCAGGAGCTCTGTCCTGCCAGACTGGTGCTTGCGCCAATGCAGCTGACGTAATGGTGCGCATGCGGCCTGGCGGGTCTTCTTCACGGAATCACTCACGTGACTCTGAAGTAAAATTATAGCAGTTATTTCACAGTGAAAACTGATGTAAACTATTTTTCGATGATTTTATTAACCTTCGTATTAAAAGGTGGTCTTTTTGTGTTAAACGATTGATAATGCCAAAATGAACGCAAATCCTTTAATCCAATTGTAATTTACTATTTTGATTTATACATTACTAAATTTATTTTTGTGGGATTCTACTGAGTAGGCCAGTGAACAATTTAATGTTAAAGCTTAATAATGTCAGGGAGGAATTACTTAAGTAATTAGATTGATGGTATTTGCTTGCCAGTTTTTGTGTTTTTTTATCTATTTGCTATTTTTGAAGGCACAATCTACAATTTGTTAATTTTGTCAATTTATAGTTATTGCAGCTCACTTATTATCATATTTTCTGCCTCGTGAAGTTTCTCTTGTTGCCTTTGAGTAATTCCTGCTTCTGTCAGCTATAATCCAGTGTACCACATGACCAGTGGTATTCCAGAGTGTCGAGTCTCTGGAATTCTCTGCCACAGAAGGTCGTTGAGGCCAGTTCATTGGTTATATTCAAGAGGGAGTTGGATGTGGCTAAAGGGATCAGGGGTATGGAGAGAAGGCAGGTACGGGATACTGAGTTGGATGATCAGCCATGATCATATTGAATGGCGGTGCAGGCTCGAAGGGCTAAATGGCCTACTCCTCCACCTATTTTTCTATGTTTCTATTTAAGAAACTTTTAGATGGGCATATAGATATGCAGGGTATGTAGGTGGGTGGATTATGTGCAGGCAGATAAAATGGTCTTGGCAGCATGTTCGGTACAGACATTGTGGGCCAAAGGGCCTGTTCTCGTGCTGCACTGTTCTATATCCCAAAACATGGCCACCATTTAGCCAGCAAGTGGCAAGTAACATTTACACCGTATAATTATACGGCAAACTCCAACGCAAAAGTGAATTCCCATCTGAAATTCAAAATCCCAAGCATCACTTGTTCCCTAGCAAACTTTTGGGGGTGCCATTAGCCAGCAGTTTAACTGGAAGGTGAAGCCAGGCGGGTGGAGCTATCAGAGACTAGAAGACATAGCTTTAAAGTGAGAGGGGCAAAGCATAAAGGAGAACTTTTTTTTAAATGAGGGTGGTGAATTCGTGAAACACAGTGATAGGGGTGATGTTGGAGACAGATACATAGGGTTTTAAGAGGTGTTTAAATTTAAATAGATGCATGGATATGCAGGGAATGGAGGGATACAGATCACGTGCAGGCAGATGAGATTAGTTTACCATGGCACAGTATTCAACGTAGTCATTGTGGGCCAAAGAGCCAATTCCTGTACTGTTCTATGGACAGCCACTCAAATGCCATTGCTATGTGAAGAGCTTGGAAGTGGCTTGTGACTGACCTTTTGGTTGCTTACTTTGCAACAAAAAAAGTCAAAATTAGGGTAGAATATTTTGCAATGTTCTATTTTGCAGTGGGTTAGCTGTATATTTTTTCTTTAAATGAACAATATCATGGTGACTGCACCTATCTAATTAGCATACCAAGGCACAACATCTATTGGATCTTTGTATTGCAGCTACTTGGGACTTGAGGTAGTTTGCCAAATTGCCTTCTCAGTCTGAAACCTCAACTATGGGGAAGGAAAAACTTAGCTGAGACATGTTCATGTTCAAATTGCACTCCTTTCTTGCTTTTACTTGTTTCCTCATTTTTCACAATGAAACTAGTCCTCACATTTGCATAGAATCCTGGGCCTCCTCCACAAGCAAACTGGAGGAACAGCACCTCTTATTCTGTTAGCTGTGAGGAGGATGCTAGGAGGCTGCAGGATGACTTGGATAGACAGGGTGAGTGGGCAAATGCATGGCAGATGCAGTATAATGGATAAATGTGAGGTTATCCACTTTGGTGGCAAAAACAGGAAGGTAGACTATTATTTGAATGGTGACCGATTAGGAAAAATGGAGATGCAGCGAGACCTGGGTGTCATGGTACACCAGTCATTGAAAGTAGGCATGCAGGTGCAGCAGGCTGTGAAGAAAGCGAATGGTATGTTGGCATTCATGGCAAAAGGATTTGAGTACAAGAGCAGGGAGGTTCTACTGCAGTTGTACAGGGTCTTGGTGAGGCCACATCTGGAGTATTGCATACAGTTTTGGGCTCCTAATCTGAGGAAAGACATTCTTGCCATAGAGGGAGTACAGAGAAGGTTCACCAGACTGATTCCTGGGATGGCACGACTTCCATATGAAGAAAGACTGGATAGACTCGGCTTGTACTCGCTGGAATTTAGAAGATTGAGGGCTGATCTCATAGAGACTTACAAAATTCTTAAGGGATTGGACAGGCTAGATGCAGGAAGATTGTTCCCGATGTTGGGGAAGTCCAGGACAAGGGGTCACAGTTTAAAGATAAGGGGGAAGTCTTTTAGGACCGAGATGAGAAAATTGTTTTTCACACAGAGTGGTGAATCTGTGGAATTGTCTGCCACAGAAGGTAGTTCAGGCCAGTTCGTTGGCCATATTTAAGAGGGAGTTGGATGTAGCCCTTGTGGCTGAAGGGATCAGGGGGTATGGAGAGAAGGCAGGTACAGGATACTGAGTTGGATGATCAGCCATGATCATATTGAATGGCGGTGCAGGCTCGAAGGACCGAATGGCCTGCTCTTGCACCTAGTTTCTATGTTTCTATTCCGCTTGGGTAGCTTACAACCCAATGGTATGAACTTTGAATTCTCCAATTTTAGGTAACTAACAAAACCCACCTAGTCCGCCTCCCTCATCCCCTCTCTTCCCTGTACCCTGCCTGGACTTGCGCCCATTTCTCCCCTCCCACTTTTCCACCTATATTCCTTCTCCGGTTTTACAACTCTTCCATCCTTTTTTCACACCTTTTTGTATTTTCATTTCTGGCTTAGTCCAACCGTCTGCCTATCAAACAGCCCCCCACCCACCTGTTTCACTTGCCAGCCTGTGCTCTACTCCTCGTCTCCTCTAACTCTGTATTGCACACCACCACCCACAATCGGTCTGAAGAAGAGGCCTGACCCAAAAGTCGCCTATCTGTGTGTTATATTCCGGACGGAAGAATGAATAACAACTTACACGCAGGTTGCCTGGATCACGAGAGAGGGCCTTATTACCCAACATTCCCTGCTTATATTCAACACTATCTCATTAACATATATATATGTATGAATACATTATACTGCTCTCCTTTTTTTAAGTATTAAATCCAAGTACACGGTTACAATTTTGTTGTGATACTTGATTTAAATCAGTATTTATGAAATCTTAAGTGATAAACATATTTATTTTACATATCTACACACTTTCGTTTTACTTATACAGTGAGTTACTTAACTTCACAAACCTAATCTGACTACTGGTTTACGGATCCTTCCTGATCGTCTAACAGTACCAGGTTTAGGTGTTGACTCAACTGTAGCCCTGTTTGGCTCTGTTTTAGTACCCCGACTCTTACCAGAGGAATCTGTTTATTTGTCTGTACTAACTGAACTTTGTGCTTCAATCATAGTGGTCTCTTCCAACTTTCAGATACAAATTCAGGGATTACGACTTCTTGCTCTGTTTTTAGTTCATCTTTGGCTGGAATCATTTGATCAACATGAACACTTTTGATCCTATCTCCAACTTTAAGTTTTTTTTTCTTCCACACACTTCCACTATTTTCCCAACATCCCGTTTGTCTCAACTGGACTTGTTGGGAGGACTGAGAACACGAACCTGCTCATCCTGCTTGAAGTACCCCTCCTTTTTGTGGGAGTCAAAATGGCATTTTTGTCTTAACTGTTTTTGCTCAACTCTCAAGGCTAAATTGGGTTGAACATGACTTATTAGGCGTATTCTTGGCCTTCTCTTCATCAACATTCTGCAGGTGAGTAACCCGTTGTTGTGTGGTTCTGTACTTCAGCAAGAAACTAGCCAAACGATGTTTCATGCTGAGCTTTGAACTACCCTGCAAAACCTGTTTCTTGAGAGCATCTTTGACAACTCTAACAGACCTTTCCGTCGCCCCGTTGGAGGCTGGATGGTTTTGGGGAACAAGTGTGTGTTTTACGCCATTCTGCCCCATGAACTCTTTGAACCGTTCTGAACGAAACTGAGGCCCGTTATCAGAAACAAGTTCTTCCGGTAAACCATGGCATGCAAAAATTGATCTCAACTCATCTATGGTACGCTCAGCAGTAGTGCTTGACCCCATATGCTTAACCTCAATCCATGTGGAATGACTATCTACTAGTACCAGAAAGTGATCATTATCCTTTTCACAGAAATCTACATGAACTCTCTGAAAAGGTCTAATTGGCCATGACCAGGGTTGCAGTGGTGTTTTTGGTGGTTTACTCCTACAATTTTGGCAGACCCTACATTTGCTCACCAGTGACTCGATGTCACTGTCAATACCAGGCCAATACACAAAACTTCTGGCAATTGACCATACTTACTATGCCAGGATGTTCGGCATGAAGTTCATTCATAATTTTGTTTCTCAAAGACTCTGGTACAACCACTCTGTAACCTCACTTAATACATCCCTATCACATGATAATTCATGGTGTCGATTATGGAAAGGCTTCAGCTCTGAGTTCAGAACTGAGTTCAATCCACTATCGATTTCAGTCCAACCTTTCACTGTGTGTTCATAGACCCACTTCAGCACAGTGTCTCTCTCTGTTTCTGCTGCAATTTCTGTTGCAGTCACTGGAAAGTCTACATTTACAACTTGCAGTGCGTAGATTGAGTTCTCACTTCCCATGTCAGAGTTCTCGTGGGGCAACCGGGACAACGCATCTGCAGCTGCGTTGCACTTGGAGCTTCTGTACTCAACCTTGTGGTCATACTGGGACAGCAAAATTGCCCAGCGCTGCATCCTGGATGCCGCCGTGGAAGGTATAGCTGACTTGGGACCAAGTATCACTAGTAGCGGCTTGTGATCAGTAACTAGGGTGAATGGTCTGCCGAGAAGAAACTAACGGAATTTCTTGATTCCGAACACGATGCTGAGTGCTTCCTTTTCTATCTGTGCAAAATTGCGTTCAATCGGTGATAGGGTGCGGGATGCAAAAGCAATAGGCTTTTCCTGTCCGTCATTCATTACGTGGGAGATCACTGCACCTACACCATAACTTGAAGCATCACAAGCAAGTTTCATCTCGTGTGTCGTATCATAATGAACAATTGCACATGACATTTGCAAGGAAAACATGACAGGTGACAAACTACCTGTCAAGTTTTCCATGCAGATATCATATGCACGTTGCTATTCCTTTCCCCACGTCCATTTCACATCTTTTTGTAGCAGATGATATAGTGACTTTAGCACAGTTGCTAAATATGGAAGGAATCGTGCGTCAAACAGCACCATCCCAAGGAATGATCGTAGCTCTGACACGTTGTTGTTTTTTCGAGCATTCACTATTGCTTCAACTTTCGCCTTCACAGGGCGAGGTCTGTTGGCATCTACTTTGTCCAAGGTGGCCCGCCTCTGACTGCACAAATGCACATTTACTTTGTCGCAGTTTGATGTTGTGGCAGTTCAGTTGTGTGAGAACTTGCTTGAGGATTTCCAGATGTTCTACCATGTCCTCTGTGAATATCAGTAGGTCATCCTGGTTGCACACACAGTGCGGAATGCCTTGTAACATTTTGGCCATGACAGACTGAAACATTTTCGGGGAAGATTTTGCACCGTAGGGCAGCTTTGTATATGAATACAAGCCCTTCTGTATGTTGATAGTCAAGTGCTGCTGACTTTCCTTGTCGACATTGAGTTGGGCGTAAGCGTGAGACAAATCCAGTTTAGTGAAGACTCTTGCTCCGCTAAGTTCTGCGTACAGATCTTGCGAGATTGGTAACGGATATTGTTCGTCAACAACGGCTTGGTTGATTGTGACTTTGTAGTCAATACATTGTCAAACAGTTTTGTCGGCCTTGACCGTTAGTGCCAAATTTATAGCTTTCTGCAATTTCCAGAGGCTTTGGGTTGAAATGCTCCTCCAACCTCTTCATAATGTCATTAAATTGGCACATCTTTTGCCTTTATGGGCACAAGGAGATTCATAAGTGTGCCGTACACTTCAGGACCGATCTCCGTGAGCAGAATCGCTTTCATGTGTTTGCAAATGGCCTTATTTGTTTCGGTCACAATCTCCTTCACCACTAATCTCCATTATGTTGTTTGCCGTGAAAAACATGTTTGCTCATTCCATATAGGAGCTGAACGGCTCTCTACTCATGTCGTATGTGCCAAGGTTTCCGATGTAGCCCCTGGATGCTGCCATCGTGTCGTTCTCTTTTTTAAAAAATTTTAAGTCCGTTAAAAACCCCGAATTCCTGTAATAATTCATCTAAATCTTAGCTGCCTAAAGGCTATTCAGCTTTAGGTAAACATCTTGGCATTCCCTACTATCACAGGTGCATTATTGCCACATGCTGCGCATGAAACTCAAGAGAGGTGTCTATCAATGTGTATAGCTCAACTCAGAACAGACAATAAGTACAGTCTTGGCAGCATTGGCTTGTCTTTAAAGAGAAGACATCTTGGATTCTGCTCTCTCCAGTCTAGAGTGAGTGGGAATTTGAATTTGATTTGCTCTCTGCAGTAGCAATTGTGCTCAAAATCATCTCCATTTTGTCTTTGGACACAGGGCAATCATGATCTTTTTTTTCCTGCAGGTTTGTGAAGTAAGTTCTGTGGATCCCCTGTTTTCCAAATTTAGAATCTGTCTTATGTTTAAACATTTTGTCGCATTCTAGACTTGAAACGTGTGTTCTGTTAATTGCTCTTTTATTTAAGTGTACCTATATTTTCGATTACAGGCCGACACACTAAAAGAACGATACCAGAAAATAGGTGACACCAAACGAGCTACCCCAATTGAAGTCTTGTGTGACAATTTCCCAGGTTTGGATTCTTTTTAATTTAATTTGACCAGAAGACAACCTCCCATTAACATGCCAGTTTTACTGCATCTCTCAAACATTTCTGTGCTTTACAGACAAAGCACTCCGTTGAGGTCCTGATATTGTGGTTATTCAATTATTTTGATTTATTTTGTGCAAAATAAAATATGGCAAAGATTAGATAAAGACTAACTAATTCATATTGTTTTGGTTAACAAAAAAGACAGGAGCAGAGAGACCTCTTTATATTGTAACTTAGCATCTTTAGCAACCACACATGGAAGACTTGCCTTTGATTTAATATCTCTTTTTAAATGATAACATTTTAGTCACTCAGCCATTGAAACATCATCAACTCACTTAAATCGCACATGATGTGTATTTCAGGTTTATTTACTTGCTTTAGTTCTGTGAGCCTTTAAACATTTGTGTAACAAAAACCTAATCAGTTTTGATATCTTCATTTGGTCTAGTTTAAGTGACATTTCAGGAAAATATTCTGTCACAAGGTAGATGGCAAGATGTAGGTTTGTCCACTCGTTTATAATCTACTAAATCCCTCTGAAATTTAAGATTCCATTTACGTAATTTGACACCAAATCTATACATTCTCTTGTCTGATTATTACACAAGCTGAAAAGGTGAAATCTCAAGATAAATCACAAGAGTGCAATTAGTACTATCGTATTTACTTATAATCCTTATTTTCTGTCACCCAGCTCTTAATGAAGTTCCCAACTCACTCAGTATATTGTGTCCAATTGCATATTTTGATTTCTTTTTAATAGCAATCAGTTGTTGCGAACCATTTGAATACCCAAAGGGCAGTGTGGTAAATATTGTCACTCTCTCAGCATCTATCTGGGTAACATCCTCCAAGAATTCAACTCAGTTGGTTAGAAGTGGCTTGCCCAATTTTAAATCCACATTGCCTCCCTCTGAGTAAATTTGATTTGTCTGAGTGGTCATTCATTTGGGCAGCCTTGATTATGTGCATCAACACTGGATTGAGATTTGAGCTCTCAAGTTCTGACTGGCATGAGAGGACAGTCACTGCATATCAAAGTGGTATTGTAAACCTCACTTATCGGATCTTATTATTTTGTTTCATGATCATTTTCTCTCCTTTGATAGTTTCATATCTAACTGTTGATGAATCATTAATCTTGCTGGGTGTAACCTAAGATGCAAATTGCATACATACTTTTGAGAAATTGAAAAGATAAAGATGGGTTTCAATTAAAAATAGACAGACTTGGTTATATTAACCAAAGACAGACACAAAATGCTGGAGTAACTCAGCGGGACAGGCAGCATCTCTGGATAGTAGGAATGGGTGACGTTTCATGTCGAGACCCTTTTTCAGACTCAAACCCCAAACATCACACATCCCTTCTATCCAGAAATGTTGCCTGTCCTGCTGCATTACTCCAGCATTTTGTCCATCTTCAGTGTAAACTAGCAGCTGCAGTTCCTTCCTGCACACTTGGTTATTTTAACAACTGGAATATGACGTGCACTACAAGCCGTCCACATTACATCATCTTCACTACCTAAGTTTTAAACCGGATGAACGTAGAGATAAATAAATACCAGTTAAGATGCATCGTGAGTCGGTATGATCTATTTGTTGTAAATACCTATGAGACTGCTCATTGCCTTCAAGTCTATTTATGAATGTTTTGAAGTATAAAGTTTGATTTAATTTTTTTTGTAGAAGAAATGGCAACGTACCTCCGCTATGTTCGAAGACTTGATTTTTTTGAAAAACCAGACTATGAATACCTGAGAAAACTCTTCACTGATCTGTTTGATAGAAAAGGCTTTGTGTTTGACTATGAATACGATTGGGTTGGCAAACCATTAGTGAGTATTTTACAATGTTTGAATTACCTTTCAAATTCTTGAACCATTTTCTTTGCGCACTTCATCTTTTAAAACAACAAGACAATATGGGGTCATTTAACGTTGGGGCTTCTTGAAAAATATCACTAGTTTCAATCCATAATTGATTTGAACTATGTGGTGCACCTGGGGTTCGGCTAATTAAGTGGGAAGACACTGAGACACATGGAAGAGGAAGTTACCAGAAGTAACATCTGCATTTCCTGGGATAATTAATTTTAGCACGAGGATCTAACCTTGATTATCTTTGATTAATGAATACCAGTCTGAGATCGTTGTTGAACACCTCACTGCTAATGAGATTGTGCATATCAAGTTTAAACTAAAGACTTTGGTGTTTGTGGTTGGATAACCTGCTATCACTTGCTGCCAGGACTTGCATGCAGTAATTGCTATTTTGGTAATGTGCAGAAAGAGCATAAGATACAGGAGCAGAATTAGGCCATTCAACCCATCACGTTTGCTCTGCCATTCGATTGTAGCTGAAAAATGTTTCCCTCTCGACCCCATTCTCCAGCCTGTAACCTTTGATGGAGTAATTATTATACGTGGAAATGTGGTCCTGGAAAGGTTGGTGCATTCTGAAAGCCAAACAAATAAAAAATGGGTATTGCACCCCCAATCTGCCATTTAAAAGATAGCAAGTTTTATAATGTGAGTGTTTTACCACAGAGAGATGAAAACTTTGTTAATAGCTTTAAATCCAGGTTGGCGCTCTCAAACTAATTTAGCAATTTCCCTAAAAACAAAAAACTGCAGATTCTGCTTTATAACAATGGACACAAAATGCTGGAGCAAAAAAACCATGTCAGGAGGCGTCTCTGAAGAACATGGATAGGTGACTTCTTGGGGCAGGACCCTTCAGGTTGATTGTAGGGGAAATTGGAAGAGAGGAGGGACAGGACAAAGCCTGGCAAGTGATAGATAGATACAGGTATGGTGGTGGTTTTGATAGGCAGATGTTCCTTGGAGAGTTTGTAGGTGACAGGAAATGCAACCCTAAAATACATGGTGGTTGTCAGATGAAGAATCACCCTCGCTCCACATCCAAACTGTGAAGCTGCAAAAGAATCTTGTGCATTTCAACAAGATCACTTGTCTTTCTTCATGAGAATGTAGACTGCTTAATGTCTCCAGTTTAGTTTAGTTTTGAGATACAGTGAAGAAACAGATCCTTCAGCCCACTGCATCCGCACCGCCCAGCGATCGCTGTACACAAGCACTATCCTACACACTACTAGGGGCAATTTACAATCTTTACCGAAGTTAATTAACCTATAAATCTGTACGTTTTTGGAGTGTGCAAGGAAACTGGAGTATCCAGGAAAACCCATGCAGTCACGGGGAGAATGTATAAACTCCACACTGACAGCACCCGTAGTCGGGATCAAACACGTGTCTCTGGTGCTGTAAGGCAGCAACTCTACCGCTGTGCCACAGTGTGACTCGACATGTGACTAAACACAGGAATCTGTCTGATAAACTGCATTTCATCATGTTATCTCAGCATAGTGTCTGTGTGTTTCAGAGAGCATGAGTTGCTAACTTTACAAAAGGAGAAATGGTATGTTTGGGGGAAACAATGAGAGCATTTTGTAACATTACTTTTTTTTTCCCCCTCCCACCCCCGTCACCCTCAGCCAACTCCAATCGGTTCAATCCACGCTGACATACCACTTTCACCACCAAACCGAGATAAAGCACCGCAGCAAACCAAACCGGTAAGGACTTGGAAATATCTTCTTCATAACCAGACATGAGAATTCTGTAACATAATTTTGAAATGGTAAATGTTTTCAAATGTCATGTGATGCATCTAGCAAGTGTTTTCTGCTTCTTTTTCTTAAGCCCTTTGCTCCTCTAGGGAGCAGAGGCCATTGACAAATATCCTCCACCTCACTCGGTTGTTGGCAGTTCTTTCGAGATCTCCCCAGTTGAGACATTTCTGTCTGGACACCTCTTCTCCAGCTGTTCCTGGGTCGACTTATTTTCCTTTTTCCCTGGGGGTTCCATTTCAGGGCTTGCCGGGTGATGTTTGTGGCAGGTTTCCAGAGGGTGTGTCCAATCCAACTCCACTTCTCCTTCGAATTTGTAAGTCAATGGCCTCCACAGGTCCACATTACTTACTTTGTCTCTCCAACAGATGTTAAGTATTCTCCTAAGGCAGGTGTTAATGAATGCAGCCTGTCTGTCGTGTGTTGTTGTTTTCCATGTCTCTGATCCATACAGCATCACCTGTTTCGCATTTGAGTTAAAGATGCGTATTTTGGTGTCGATTGAGGTGTGTTTTGAGCTCCAGATCTTCCTGAGCATGTTAAACACCACCCTAGCCTTATTGATTCTACTTTTTCTACGGCAAGTGTTTTAGTGTAATCACAAGATATCAGTTTGAAACCTGTACATATTTTGAACCTTGGATACCATAAAGTAAAATAATTGCGACACGATTCCAAATGTTGTCTGTTTTATTCTCGTGCTGCTTGCATTACCAGACAGTGATTTGATGACGTAGGATCATGGAAATTTAAGAAGCCATTTGGACCACTGTCTATGCCAATCCCTTCAAATGTGCCATTATTTTCCTAGCCTATTTGCAGCACTGCAGGGATTCCTTTGGTACTATTTAAATGTGTCATGGGTTTTATCGTTGCCACACCTTTCAGGCAGTTCCAGATCTCCATGTCTCTGGGAATTGTTGTGATACAATATTGAAAACTATTCAACACTCTTATCTTTCCCTATGCTCTACCTATTGTACTTGAGTTTGGCTTGAATGTATTTATATATAATAATGTCTGATTTGACTGGCAAGCAAAGTTTTCGCTGTACCTTGGTACACGGGACAATAATAAACCTAAACCATCGTTATTGGAGTGAAAAATTTTATCTTCAGCTTCCCTCTTTAATCGAACACCGATAGTAATTAACCAATCTATGTAACGAAACAGGTCGTCATTTTTTTTGTTTAAGTAAAATTTCTGTTCCAATCGAAGCAACCCCAATTTCGGCCAATCTTTTCACATATAACTTTTTTCCAGCTCTGGGAATATCTTCCTGAATCTTCCCTGTGCATCATGTATTTCCATTACAAGTACAATAGAAAGCAGTGATTGGACTTTTCTGCAGAAATCCAGCTGTGAACTGACTACAGTGATCGAGTTATCAGGCAGAATACTGATGCCTTAACAGTGAACTTGTGTGCATGAAGCATATAGCTTCATTATTTTTGTCAGAATGTGATGCAGATGTAGGATATCAAAGCTGGATAATATAATGATAGCAAATGCAAGGAGTTACTGAAGCATTGCAACAGATATATTTAAACTGGTGTTGCTTGAGCAAAGAGCAAAGTACAATACTGTTGATGCTGGAAATTGGAGATAAAATCAAAAGCTCCGGGCTACACAAGTCGAGCAGTGTCAGTGGAGCAAGAAATCATTAATGTCTCGGGTTGAAGTTCCTTTATCAGAACTGGAAAACAAGCAAGACAAGTTCAAGCACGTACAAAAACAGTGGAAGGGAAAACAAAAGCATAAAGGAAGCTGTGGAAAGGTGGAAGGCGAGAGGGATTAAATAAGAAATATAATTTGACAAGAGATAATTGAGAGCTCTGATTATAATGGAGGGGGAAATCACTACGAGGGAAAATTTGAAAATATCTTGGAAGCACTGGTGTAGAAAAAGTCATCAGAAAAATACTATGGAGCTGAATAAACGGAGAGAATGGAATGCAGTCCATATTGTAAAGGCAGGGAAATGTGGTCACAATTGGTGTGGGAGACGGTAGGCTTTTAATGGACATTTGTCGCTAATCTGTACCCTGAGATGGAAGGTTTGAGAAAGAGAAAGGTCAGAAACCTTCATGTTTTGTGCAAAGCAGGAAAACGGCAATGATGTTCACCTAAGTAATTGGGACAAATTGAGAGGGGGGGGGGGGGGACAGAGTTGTAGATAAATCCTTTTTCAATGGTTGATGAGTAAGTCGGGTCTGTGCAATACGTTGAAACTAAAGAGCAAGATGGTTTTGGGGTAACTCCTCGCTGGGGGGTTTAGATAAAAATTGGTAGGAATCCCATCTCCTGAAATGGGGATGAAGTTGTTCGGGAAGGGAAAGGGAGAGTTGACCAAGACTACACTTCATGGAGTTACCTCTTACTTTAGAACTAACGTCGTCATCTTTTTCTTTTCATACAAGTTCATAATGCTTACAGACTTTTTTTCTAATACTGGGACTGACTGACCGTGTCTTTGAGCAGTGGCATCTGCTGCAACATTCTTTCTCCCTGAGTGAATTTATATATTTGGTTTATGTGGTTAAAAAATTACTCAATAATATGTCTCTGGAATCTTGTGAAGAGAGACGATTCAACATATCACCATTGAATAGCTTTGCCTTTAACCTGTAATCTTTCCCCAAAAGAATAAGTGGTTCCAATGATAACATTTACAAAGGTCCGTGGCACACACATCCAATGAATGATTCCTCATTCATGAAAGAAAGATTCCTATTGATACAAGATACATTTATTTGTCACATGTGCCAGATGGCACTGTGAACTGTGATCACCATATAGCCATACACTAAAATAAAGAACACAACACACGATAGATTTAAACATAAAACATCCCCACACAGCAGAATCAAACGTTTCCCACTGTGAGGGGAGGCACCAAAGTCAGTCTCTTCCTCAATGTTCACCCGTGGGGCCTCCGCAGTCGCCGTTACGGGCAGCTCGCTGCTCAGGCCAGCTCGCCGGGATGTTGGCTCTCCGACGTTGGGACGGGAGGCCAACCTCAGCGGCCTGGACCTCCAAAATGACCTCCAAAGATTGGTTTTGTATTTCAGCAGTACTATGGTGATTACAACATTCAAAGTGAGTTTAAAAAAAAAAAAAGTATCAGGATAAACTGCTGGATTTTACCATGATGATGCGTTGGGCATCGATGTTCATTTTGTGAACGTTACTGCAGAACTCATTTAAAATGGAAAGAACCTGCACTGCAAGCTGAACCCTGAACCAAACTTCCTCTTGATTTTAGATAGAGATGAGCAAAAAATGATGGCTAGTACACAACTCCAACATTAATCTTGGTTGCTATATTTCAGCAGTGATTATCCTTCAGAGTCGTTCATGATCTCGCATGTTGATGTCCTGGAAGGAACAGCAATGGCTGCCAAATGAATGTAAATCTTTCATTCCTTTAAGTATTTCAGTGCAAATATCCCCCTTCCAGTCTTTACAATCAGCAACAGAATTTCTCTCAATGAGTTTAGCAACCTGGGTGCTGAATGATTTTTGGGATGGTGGGATACCTCATGAGAGAATTAGTTGAATTCAGAATGAGAGGGGATCGCAACAGCAGGACCCGGGACCCAGGCTCTACCCTGGCTACACATGCTGTCTGTTTGGAGTTAAAGAAGTTTGGTGGTTCTCCAAGTGATCACATGGGTTTCTTTTAGATACTCCGGTTTTCTGGTTTCTTCCCACAAGCCAAAGACGTGTAGTTTGGCAGGTTAATTATCATCTATAAATTATCCCAGTACATAGCTGGGTGGTAGAATTTGGACGGAGCCGGTAGTGTGGAGAGAATAAAATGTGGTTGGCGTAGGTGGGTGCTTATTGGTCACTGAAGACTATACTGGACTATTTCTGTGGTGAGAGACTCTACACAAGTGCACACATTTGTGACAGATCTAGACAGAGGCCATGAGACGACACTTAGGACTGAGATGGAAAAATCATCCCAACTCAGGATTGTGAACCTGCAAAATTCTCAACTGCAGATGGCGTTGGAGAGTAAATCACTGAATACATTTGCAAGGAAAAGTGAGAAATGTGCATGCATAAGAGGGTTCTATGGGTATAGAGAGAGTAGCATTACGGTATTGAGGGAGGATCAGCCATATTGAGCAGCCATTGACATATTGAATAATAGTAGGTTTGAAGAGCTGAATGGCCTGTGCCATCTTTTCCTATGCTTCTGACCATCTGTTTTTCCAAGTGTGTTAGAGTTTATTTGGGAATGGGAGAAAAGGAAGATCTCCAGCTTGTAGCTTGGGGATTAGCTGAAATTTTTTTGCATGCATGTAACTTTAGTGAAGATTTTTATCCTGTCTCCTTATTCTTGTTTGTAATAGAAGTGGGAATGGTGGCACCGCGATAGAGTTGCTGCCGTGCAGTGCTGACAGCGCCAGAGACCTGGGTTCGATTCTGGCTACGGGTGCTTGTCTTTATGGAGCTTGAACATTCACCCCGTGACCTGCATGGATTATCTCTGAGAACTTTAGTTTCCTCCCATGCTCCAAAGACATTGTTTTGTAGGTTAATTGGCTTGGTATAAATGTAAATTGTTCCTAGAATAAGATGGTGTTAATGTGTAGGCATTAAATTTCTCCGCGCATCCACGGATTTTGAAATTTGGTAAGGCATCGCCGCCGATGCGAGGCTTCACCGCCACCGTGGCCCCATCGTCACGAGGCTTCACCGCTGCCGAGGCCTCACCCCTGTCGAAGCCCCACTTCACGCCTTCGTGGTGCCGACTCGGGCCACAGCCGCGGGCGCCATCGGCTGCCTCATCCGACCCAGGCTTCTACCCGCAAGGCCCCGGCCAGGGTTCTACGCGGTGATCCGGGAGGCAGCGAGACCACGGCGCCTCGAGAAAGGCCTCTGGCCGAGCTCCCAGCCCGTCGGAATGCCTCTTGGCCGCGCGGGCCGTCGGGAAGCCTTATGGGGCTGCGCAATACAATGTATTGTTGCATTTACAGTCTTTGTTTACAACTTGGAGTGGCCATTGAGTCAACAATTAACATTCCTTAATAGTCACTGACTTTGCAAATTCTGGCAATCAGGAAATGTCCAGCAATCAAAAGAAGATAAAAGATTATTTGCTTATTTTATTTATTTATTTATTTGTTTTAATCTGCCCATAGATTTAGAGAAATTAAATCAATATTTGAAAATAACACTTCCAAAAAATTTAAATGAATGTCTTAAATTCCAGGTTGAGATGTTAATATTTTGTCCACTGCACTTAATTTGACTGAGTAGCTATGTAGCACAATATGACCATCTTTGAAGTAGCTGGATATTCATTTTCACCCTAACTGTTAAGTTGGATTTGATATTAATTTGGCATTTAAATACAGTGATAAAGGCTACTTCTCTCTAATTAATCAGCATGGAGCAGGTATCGTTACAAGTAGGTGTAATATAAAATATTTTCAATATGACTTGAGTGTAAACAAGCAAGGAGTTGGTGTCATTTTAAGGCATGATTATCACAAATTTTCTGTGTTAATTAAGAAGGCAGGCAAGTAAAATGTGTTATTTTAAGGTACTATAAAAAAGGTACAGCATAAATTAAGGATAAACAGGCAAGAAAACTGTCATTTCCGGGCACAATTATCAAAAAATGTCTGCATATAGGGGGGCGCTGCCCCCATTTACCCCCACCTGGGGCGCTGCCCCCATTTACCCCCACCTGGGGCGATGCCCCCTGGTCCCCCATCTCTCATCTTTTTTTCAGATTTTTCTTGTCTCATGCCTGAATGTGCGAGGGTCGATGCAAACTGTGTGGGCCGAAGGGCCTGTTTCCTCAGTGTATCTCTAAACTAAACTAAGTGGTGGTTAGAAGTATCCTAGTTTCGAGAGTATACAGGTCTCGTTTATACTGCCATGTGTTTGCAGCTGAGAAGCATAGTTCATCCTTCAGCAAAGCTGAACCTCTGCATAGAACAGCAGAATTAGAAACTAAGTAACCTGAAACATACTTCCTTGTGGTAGTGCTTCAGAAGAGAACAATGGACAAGTTCTTCTCTGAGGCTAAGCAGCAGCACATTGCAGGTGCAAAAACCAGGGAAGAGTTGAGCAACACAAGCAGCAGCCTCTGAGCTCCTAATCCACAAAACCACAGGACTCCGCACCAAGTTCAAGGGGCTAAGTCAGGATAAGTGTGTTGCTTCAGTTGTGCTGAGCTATGTAGTCAATTACATTTTGTATCAGGCATCTGAACTTGTACTATGATCCCCATTCATTTGAATAGAATTGCTGTTCTGGGATGGGAAAATTAAGTGAAAGCATTTTGTTTAAGTGTTTTTCTTTAAATCTTGTTACAGGTGCTTTCAATTATACATTGAAGGTTTGCAAGATTTTTTAAAATTAAATTTGAATGTATTTCAACTGTTTTCAAATGTCTGGTTATCAGTGAGATTTATAAAGAACTGATGCCCAAATAAGCTTCAGAACCCACTGCCTGAGGGTTTGTTGCAGATCACTTGTGTCTTAGGATGATGGTAGCAGCCACAAGTCCTGGAGTTCTGTTTGTTCTAATGGTTCTAAGAGATTAGTACTGCTGCAAGGAATATTAGGGACGATTTGCAAGGCATGAGCTGACACAAATGAACCAGCCTCTCCATATCGCCCCTTCCTGTCGACACTTCACAAGACCTCTGGTGAGCAGCCTACAGAAGCGAGGACTACTCGCACTCTGGTTATTCTCTCTTCTACACTACAAGAGCTACAAGAGCTCAAAAGTGCGTACCATTAGATTAAGAAGCAGCTTCTTTCCCTCTGTTAATGGACTACTGAACGGACCTTTCATAAGCTCAAGATGTTGTCTTGAATTCTCAACTTGCCTGGTTGTGATCCTTGTACTATTTTTAACCTGCTATTTCACAATAGCTCTGTACTCTGTTTATTCTTCACCTTCAAACTGCAACTTATTTATGGTTTGATTGTACATGTGCATGGTATGATTTGACAGGACAGTAAGAAAGACAGAATTTTTCACCATCTCAGTACACATGACCAAATATCATAAACCAATATCAATACTAAGTTTGATCAACCACCTTTGATGTACATTACTGATAAAGTTGCTCTTTAAAGTCAGATGATATTCCACAAGCGCTTGTATTCCAATGCCACCAATTGTTTTATTTTCTTTTCTGTTTGTAGATGAGGTTATTGGGTTCTTGTTTCAGTTAACAGTGGCATGAAACACCACCAAAAATCAGAACTCAAATAGAACAAATATTATGATGGAGACACGGGGAACTGTGGATGCTGGAAGCTTGAGTAAAAATGCTGGAGTAACGCAGCGGATCAAGCAGCATCTTTGGAGTCTGAAGAAAGGTCTCGACGTGAAACTCCACCTATTCCTTTTCTCCAGAGATGCTGCCTGACCCGCTGTGTTACATCAGCTTTGTGAGTCTATCTCTGGAGGACATGGATAAGTAATGTTTCCAGTCAGCACCCTACTTTCGATTAGTTTAAATTAGTTCAGAGTACGCACCGACCAGCGATCCCTGCACATTAACACTATCCGACACTCACTTGGGACAATTTACATTTATACCAAGGCAATTAACCTACAAGCCTGTACGTCTTTGGAGTGTGGGAGGAAACCAAAGATCTCGGAGAAAGCCCACGCGGTCACAGGGAGAATGTACAAACACCATACAGATAGATAGCATCCATAGTCCGGATCGATCCTGGGTCTCGAGCGCTGTAAGGCAGCAACTCCACCGCCGCTCCTGTTTATTTCTCCTTCACTGATGTAGGTCCTGTTTTCATGCCAGCACATATTTGAATCGCAAACTTCTGCCTAATCATATGCTGCTTTGTATCACGAAAATCATTAATGAATTTCTTTAAAAATTCAAAATATTAAAATGGGTTCAAGATGAAAAGCTGCTTATTCTGTGGACGTTAACCATTTTCTTTTCCTTCTGAATGCTCTTGCGCATTAACTGTTTTATTTTCGCTTGCTTATTGAAGTTGCTCCATCACTGACATTTTGTTCTCCTAACGCATTTTTTAATTTGGCAGATTTTACTAATTTGCTTTGTGTATAATTGCTGTTCCTGCTTGCTTTTAGCATGAGTTTTCCTCACTTTTGTGTTTTTTGGGTTTTTTCCTTTTTTTTTCCTCCCCCTCCCCTCTCTTTTTAAACATTGGCAGTTGGCAGATCGCAATGGAGCATGGGAACCTTCCCCCAGTTGCCCGCCAAGTGCTCACCAATTGGAAACACAACCAGCGTCAGAGAGGCTTTGCGGTTCCGTACAGGTACTTTCTTCACGAGTTGCACAACCGTTTCTTGCTCTCTTACTTCTAAAGATCTCTGCAAACTAATTTAAAAACCGAACACAACTCGTACTTGCGTTTTCAACCTTTTGTGCAACTAGATTTCTAATTTACTTTTAGTATTAATTTTATCTGTAAACAATAATAGCTGGTTGACTTGCCGAACTCAACCAGACGGTGCTTTCCATTTATACAATTTTGTCAGGCATATAGATGGGGAAGACAGTCACGCTCTTTGCCCCTCTCACCTTAAAGCTATCCCCTCTAGTCTTTGATTTTTCCACCATGGGGAAAAGTTTACAAAAGATGTATGAGACACAGGTTGCCGAGTGCCTAGAATGCTCTGGTGGGGATGGTGGTGGAGGCAGGTACGTTTATGAGACATCACTTGCGCATCACGATCCGTGATGCGCGCATGGCGTGCATTACACGTGCGTGGTGACGTAGGCAGCTCCCCAGGATTTGGAGATTCACAAAATCTTTGCAGTGGCATGCAAATGATTCCCACCTGGGACAGGTCCTTTAGTGTCATTTAAGTATTTTTGAATGGCATGCAAATACAGGGAATGGAATGGTGTGGATTAGGTGCAGGTTAAAGTGTACTGGTCTTGGCATCATGTTTGGCATAGACGTGGGCCAAAGGGCCTGATTTTTGTGCTTTACTGTTCTATGTTTTAACTGTTAGCAGTTCATTGACTTCTGGAAAAACGGAGCAAATTAAATCTACCACAATTCCCACGTTTTTTTTTAAGTTTCTCGGTTCTTAGTTGGTAAAGGCTTGAACAGGAGCCCTTTGGGAGATTCAAATTTTGTCATTGGCTGGTTTATTATTGGCTGGAATGTGGGGTGGAAATCAACACTGGACTCTTTTAGTCGCGTTTAGTATTAGCACTGATGAAAGGTTGTTTCTGAAGTGTCGGAGCCTGCGGGTAGACCTGATAGAAGTGTGTAAAATTATGAGAGGCATTCAGAAGGTAGATGGTCAGATCGTTTTCCTGGGTGGAGATGTCCAAGACTAGAGGTCAAAGCTTAAAGTTGAAAGGGGCATAGTTTAAAGTAGATGTGCGTGGGCTGGTGTTTTTACTCAAACGTTGGTGGGTTCCAGCAATGCACTGCTAGAGATGGTGTTGGAGACAGATACAATAGTGATGTTTGAGAGGCTTTCAGGTGGACAAATGGATATGCAGGGAATGGAGGGGTATGGATCATGTGCAGGCAGATGAGATTAGTTTAGCTTAGTACCATGTTTTGCACAGTCGTTGTGGGCTGATGGGCTTGTTCCTATGCTGTACTTTTCTGCATTCCCCATTCTATTTGTTACAGGGCATATCTATTTCAATTGAGTGGTTTGTACGCATGATCGTCGTGTGGTCTATGTCGGAATATCCCTTTTGCAATTTATCCTCCGTGTTGAAACTGGGGACTATTGCACGTTGAAGCTAAAATTTCATTTTTACAGGGTCAGAAAATGTATCACCTGGGCATATGACACTGGATGTAACAAAACAAAGAGGAATGTTAATGTAGTACACATCACAATAAAGTTTAATTCAATTTTGAGGTACAGCCATTCTCATTTGATAGTCAATCTGTGCAAAATGAGATGGCGCAAATAACAAGATAAATTAGTTGAAACAACTTTAGTGATTCGGTCAAGATAGAGTATCAACTCTTCGATACAGCTTTATCTATCCCAGGAAGAAAATTGATCAATGCTGGAGAAACTTTTACATCCATATAGAGAGCATGTGGTTTCCAGCCAAATGGGGCACCATGAATAATGCTGTATTCCTCGGGTACTGAAGAAGACAAAGTGCTGGAGTAACTCAGCGGGTCGGGCAGCATCTCTCGAGAACATGGATAGGGTGATGCTTTGGGTTGAGACCCTTCTTCAAACCTAAAGCGTCACCGATCCATGTTCTCTGGAGTTGCTGCCTGACCCACTGTGTTATTCTGCAGTTCCTTGTTTCTACATTCCCCTGGTACTGTGCTGAAGCAACGTCCTTCAAAATGAGGCAAATGTGGAGACACTGAGCAATGGCCGCTCCGCTCACAAGTTGCAGTTTACCTGTGAACCATCTATCTGGTTCACATATTGACGCTGATCTACATTTCTAATTGTGGTGCTCAATTTGGAAGACTTTTGGTTCTGTGGGACTTCAATGTTTTCTCTGCAATATATAGTGTACCCTTTACCCTTCATTGCCTTTATTCATGTACATTCTTCACCTGGATGGCTTGCAAACATGAGCTTTTCACTGTACTTTACAAACGTAAGCATTTTGTTAACCTTTTTATCTGCGTTAATTTCCTAATTTAGCGATAATGTTGCTGAGTTATCAGAAAATTGCATTTGTGATATCTTGCAAAGCATCAACACAAGCAGAATTTTTTTTAACGAAAAATAGATAATTTCAATTTCATGTTTGAATATACTCGAGTTGAATAGACATAAACATTGAGTTGACAAAATTATTTCAGTCACGTTACACATTTCTGCTTTTTAATTTTATCAAAATGTTAATGTAATTGCTTCCCTGTATGGCTTTACACATATTTTTGTGAACTTCGTATGAGATCCGTTAAAATAAACAGATTAAAATTATCCTAGATATTTTGTAATACTCTGAGGATATAAAATGATAGACCAGAAAGAGCATAACTGATAGAATATAATCCATGAGATGGATACAGAATGGAAAGTGACCAACTCCTTGCACTAGAGTTTCAGAATTAAACTCTCAATATTTCTGGTAACACCCAACTGCAAAAAATAATGCAACCTTTATGTATTAGCAAAAATACAAGTTTAAACAGCACCAAGTCTGCTAGAGTGTAACGGCGCAGGTTGCCAACTTTTAGACTTTATAGATACAAGGTGGAAATGGGGCCCTTATGGCGCCGAGTCCACACCGACCAGCGATCACCCTGTACACTAGCACTATCCACACTAAGGACAATTTGCAATTTTTATCGATGCCAATTAATCTACAAAACTGTACGTCTTTGGAGTGCAGAAGGAAACGAGAGCACCCGGATAAACCCACACCATCACAGGGAGAAAGTTCAAACTCTGTACAGACAGCACCCGTAGTCAGGATGGAACCCAGGTCTCTGGCACTGTAAAGTAACAACTGTTACTGTGACATAGTGGTTAACTTTCTGCTGATTAATCAGTCACGCCAATCTACATGATAAGCAATTGGGTGCTAGATTATATATATACAAACATCCAAATTAGGAGCAAGAGTAGGCCTCTCAAGCATGCTCCATCATTTACTGTGGACGTAACTTAACTTGATTTGCAAGCTTGCCCACAATCCACTTAGTTTTTGGTGACTTTAATCTCTAGTTTTGTTTAGTTTATTACTGCAACAAGTACGAAGTACAGTGAAAAGCTTTTTTGACTGCATGCTATCCAGTCAGAGAAAAGACTATACATGATTGCAATCAAGCCTTCCGCAGTGTACAGGTACTGGATAATAAGTATAACGTTTAGTGCAAGATAAAGACCAGTGAAGTCTGATTTAAAGACAGTTCGCAGGTCTCCAAAAAGCTAGATGGGAGGTCAGGATAAGCAAAATCTCTTGCTTATCAAAAGTCTCATTTTTCTAAATTCCAGTGTCTACAAGATTAATCTATCCAACCTTTCATCCAACAATATACTATAATAGCATTTAAAAAACACTTCAACAGATAGATGGTCAGGAAAGGTGAGAGGGTTATGGGCTAAATGCGAGAAAATGGGATAAACTTAGAAGGGGCCTTTTGGTCAGCATGGATAAGTTCGGCCGAAGGGTCGGGTTCTGCCCTGTATAATTTTAACATGCTTTCCATTCCGGGTTTTGATCTAATAATTCTCCTCTACCTCATTGCGAACGCTAGAATTTGTCTCTGGAACTATTGTACTACAATGCTGGGAACTATATTCTGCACTCTGCATCTTTCCCTCTGCTCTGCCTATTGTACTGTACTTGACTCTGGCTTGGTTGTGTTTATCTATAGCAATATCTGATTTGCTTGGATAGCATGCAAAACATTTTGAATGTCTGCATTGATCATATACTGCGTGTGACACATAACAAAATGTGCTTCATTTCTCTGACCTAGCATGGTTTTCATTTGAGAGAGCCAAGACCTGCTACAAGGCAGTTCAGCTCTATATTAGTAAAAGATGCACAAGTAATGGGGAAAAATATACATTCCACACAACAAAATGAGATCAATGACTTGTAAGTGGATGACTGGGTAGTTAATTAAGCTTTTGGTGACTTTGATTAAAGAGGTCACTGGGAGAATTTTGTATGTTTATTGAAGAGTTTATTTGCAGGAATAAACTTGCCAGTGTCGTTGTACTATCGTGTCTCAAACTAGGTTGCGTTCCTTTGACTAACCAATGATGTTGCAGCATTTGAGCTAATGGACTTGCACAGAGTTCAAATCCCATCATTTGGGCCACTATGGAATTTAAATGTGGTTTACACTCTAGAATTTGGAAACAAATTGACAATTAGTTTTCGTAATGACAAAGGAAAAAGCTACCAGATATTTATAAAAAGTGTATCTGGTTCATTAAATATCCTTCAGTGAAAAATCTGCCATCCTTGTCCATTCTTCTCTTGGCTTTACTTCAGACCTATCCCTTATGGTTGTCTCTTAATTGCTCTCTGAAATGGACTAGGAGGCTTCTCAGTTCAAGGGTAATTAAGGACGGGCAATAAATGTTGTCCTTGCCAACAACAACCACGTGGGTTTTCTCCAAGATCTTTAGTTTCCTCTCATACTCCAAGGACTATGAGAGGGTGGGTTTGTAGGTTAATTGGCTTGGGTTTGTATACTTGGTATAAGTGTAAATTGTCCCTAGTGTGTGTAGGTGTGTGTTAATGTGAGGGGGTCACTGGTCGGTGTGGACTCGGTGGGCCGAATGATCTGTTTCCCTGCTGTATCTCTGAACTAAACCAAACAGCCAGATCCACAAGAATAAATGGACAAAGAATGTGAACTTCCTAGCTGGTAAAAAGAAAATTACTAACCAAGCTAGTAATTCTGTCATGCTCACATCTGCTGTTCCTGTCCCTTTGGTTTAAAGTTTATCTGATCCGCTATGTGATGTTGCCACAACAAAGTGGTTGAGATTAGGAGTTTGATGTATGGCAAATTACAGACATGGACCATAGTGCAATTCCATCTCACATGAGGCTTGTTAATCCAAGCGTGAAATACTGTGACTGTTTAAAAAATTCCCTTAAATCTGTGTATCTCCCTTCATAAAAGGCACATACTATACAGTGAAAAGGCATGTATCCATGAAATTGTCTTTGTGCCAGTAAAGTTTTATAATCCTTCAATGATCATTGAAGGGCAAAAAATATTGTATAACGTATCAATATTTTTAATGTTGATAAATTTGTAGAATTTACAATTCCATTATTTTGTCATTACAATGGTTGTTAAGCATCAAATAGCTATAAAATACTTTGATTAAAATTGTATTTATTTTCTTTTGCCTTGTCCTGTCTCCTGGACAAAATGACGAGTTCTTGGTTATTTGTAGCTTTGTTCAACTAGAAATCTACTTAATTAATTTCTTGATTTATTTATTTATTTTTTAAGGTTGTGAGTTCAACAAATGGAGAGCTAAACACAGACGACCCAACGGCAGGTCACTCCAATGCACCCATCACAGCCCCAGCAGAGATAGAAGTGGCAGATGATACCAAGTATGAATTTCTCCTAAATCTGAATGTAATATCTTTGCTTAGAGAAGCATTAGCAACGTTTAAATCCTAAATAATTCTTGATTTTAAATAACTCTTATGATACCAGCTAAAGATATTTATTAAACACAAACCTTATGTGTTTAATGCAAAAATGTTTCCACTTTAAGCTTGACTAATTGATAATTTTTTTATAGAATACTTTCGAAAGTGGCCGTGCACATTTTGCAGACTAAACTGCCTTTGTATAATTTATAAGGTTTGATGAAGACTGTTAATAGTTGTTCTGTTCCTGGTAAACTACATAGGATCAGTGTAAATTAGTGTTTTGCAAAGGAAATTAAAATACTTTATTCAAATTGCACTGATTAATGGAAAGGGGACAGAATGAAAGAAAAACATTAAGATGTACATTTTTTCTAAATGCTGAATTATAAATAGCTTACAAGCAAAGTCTCTTTTACCTCAGTAATTCACTAGTCAAGTGATAGAGGAAGTTCAAAATCATAATTCTATGTTGATTCAATTCAATTGATGATGTCAGTTGTTCAGGCGTGAACTTCAAACCATTTATCGCTGCCTTCCTTGGTTTTTACAGTTAAAGTCTGTCTGAAGTTCCTAAAGATTTTAGACAACGATGCTCGTAGGCAATTTCAAAAACATCTGCAGTGATTGAAAATCTGTAATAGAAACACAAACTGCTTGACGTATTCATAAATGCGGCAGCATCTGTGGAGTGAGAAACATAACATTTCGGACTGGTGATCTTTTATTAGAAATAGGCAACACTAATAATTGAACATGATTTAAGGGATGGCTGTTAAGAAAATTGTTCACCACCTTGTAGCTACAAAAAGAACAGCATTGTGGCAAAGTGAAGTTGCAGTGTAGTAACTTCTGTCATTGAAGATAGACACAAAAATGCTGGAGTAACTCTGTGGGACAGGCAGCATCTCTGGAGAGAAGGAATGGGTGACTTTTTGAGTCGAGACTCTTCTGTCATTTTCATTTTCAGTCGAACTGTTGAGAGAGAAAAAAGGGAAGATTTTCATCTGTTTAATATTTGTGTTCTCTTTTTTTGAAGGTGCTGTTGTTTCTTCAAGAGGCGGAAGAGGAAAACTATTCAGCGCCACAAGTGACTCTGGAAGCAGTTGTGAGATTTACACGTGTGCTCTGCAACTTTCCAATCATGATAGATTCAGAAATCCATCTTTTTGTGGCAGGCTGTCGCCTAAGATCATGCCTCTTTGGGGCCCATTAACTTGGGCTCTTGACATTGGCACCCTCCTCTGCTGTGATAGATTCATTCTGGTGGACTTACAAAACACACCATGCAAAGTTTTTACTTCCTTTTCCCGTGGGAATCCACAAAAAAACATTGTCTTTGAAATAAACACCCGAAATCTGCATTAAGTAGGATTATTTCACTGTGGGAACAAGGCAAAAATTCAGTTGAAGTTTTAAAAAGAAGTCTCGGAAAGAGAAAGAGGTAGTGGTTACTTTGAGTTTGGCGAGGCTGTTGATATAGTCTCAAACTCTGCTCAAGACATCCATCATTTATCTCCAGTGTTATGTAATTGCAAGTCATGCAGCAATTTTGTTTTCTCCTTTTTTCCTCTTTTTTTTGTTCCGCGTGAATGTGTGGTGTAGTCACTATTGTTGGGTACTGTTGTGATGGGGGAAATGCACTGAGGGCTTTCCACATCCTTAATTGCACTTTCGATATCAGTATGTAAGAGCTTTTGGGTCTGATTGTGCAAATAAATAAAAATACTGTTTCTACACACCTTTTTTTTTCAAGGGAATACAAAAGCGGTAGGAAACGTAGCATGTTTTAAATTGTAATAATGACAGTATAATGTTTGCAAATTGTAAGCCAGACAATTGCTGGGTAGAAATAGGACCTGATAAATCACAGGAAAAAAAAAAGAATCTTTTTCAAACTCTGAACCAGTTAGTTTCTGATCCAGGTAGCATGAGGGTTGTACATGAACAGGGAAGTGGGCTGTCATCAGAATTTCAGCACCTGTATGATTCAAAACACTGATTCAAAGGCCACACCAGGCACAGTGAAGTGGATGGGCCTTTCTGCAATGGCACTATTCATGTTGGGTTTAGGTAAAGAAACCCAGTCAATAGGGGGAAAGAAAAAAAGACAAAGTCCTACAGTAACTCTGAAGAAGGGTCCCAACCCGAAACGTCACCTATCCATGTTCTCCAGAGATTGTGTCTGACCTGCTGAGTTACTCCAGCACTGTCTCTCGGCAAAGCAACCAACTCAATAGGGGCAAAGAAAAAGACACAAAGTGCTGGAGTATCTCTGAAGAAGGGTCCCAACCCGAAACACCACCTATCCATGTTCTCCAGGGATGCAGTCAGACCTGCTGAGTTACTCCAGAACTTTATTTCTTTATTTTATAAATCGGCATCTGCAGTTCCTTGTGTCTCCAAGTTAATAGAAAAACAAATGTTTTGTTTAATTGAAGCTTTTTCATTTCCCCGTCACATATTAAGAGATCAGCTCTCAATTTTTCTTGTTAGTAATTAGGATATTTGAGAGAAAAATCTCCCAATTCAAATCATCTTTTTGATTTACAAGATTGCTGCCACACACTCTGAAAGGCTTCTAGGCAAAAAATATCAAGCTAATTCCAATTGTTAAGCCAAAAAAAAGTAGGTGACAGCTGCTGAGAAATTGGTAAGTTTTCATTCTAGGCAGCAGCAATAGGGAGAGGAGTAGGTTTCTGCAAGTCATTGATCCAGTCACACTTTTCCTACACTAAGGAGAATTGTTTGGATTTCAAAAGCTATGATGGAAGAATCAATGGATAAAGTACCTCAATTTCTGAATTAGAACCCACATGTATTAGTGTCTCAATTAGGACAGAAATTAATTTGAAGTAAATTTTGATTTTGGAGGAAAATCCTAGCTTATCGATTGCTCTTATTCAGTAAGACACAATTTTTTGGTATTGTACCGCAATGTTTTTATGCACAATTTTATTTAGAAAATGGTTGTTTTTACTTCGAAGTACATTTCATTTGAATCTTGTACCATTTTAGAACCTTCAATCTCCTGTTTTATTTTATGGCTTCGGGTATTTCTCAGGAAATTAGGGTACATAAAATGGATCCCCGACAAGACTGGGTTGATTACCAATTAATCATCTCAGCAGATTCTTGATATCTATCAGTAGATTTTAAAACTGATTGGATTTTAAACTTCTACCTAGAGCGAACTACTTGCATCTTGCATGTAATCAAGTTTATGGGTGAATGAGTTGTCTTTGCAGAAGTTGTTTCCATAGATTCAGTACCTAGCTGGTGGTCCATTTCTGGTGCAGCTATCCACAATTAAGTTCAATATTTTCTTTGCATAGCCTTCAATTTTTAGTTGGGTAATAATATTTTTTTGAATGCTTAAGTATTGTTGTGGATATTGCCCATTTGCCTATGAGTTATAAATAGGAACAATCCAAAACAGAAGGGTAAAAATGTTCTCCCCGAGCCTTAGTTACCAGATCTGCAAGATAAACATTTTGATACACATGCTTCCTAATATATTAATCAGGAACTGGAGGGCTGTATGTTATGGTTTGTGTTTGGATTTAAAAAATCTAAAGTACTTTTTTTTGTTTTTGCATTTAAGTTTATTTTCTCAGAGGTATCTTCGACTGTTCAGAGAGGTAGTGGTTCAAGCACTCCTGAAGCCTATTTTGCAGGTCTGCCTAGTCTTTCTCACATGTGATAACACAAACGTTTTGTGGTGGAAATCACGGTTATTGTACTTTAGGATTTGTGGTCACAAATCTTGGTGGCAGCGACAATTTTATTTCCCAAAAATGTAGATTTCAACTCGTCAGAAGTCTGTGCGATTTGCACATTTATTCTTTCAATATAAAAAAAATGATCACTCCTGAAGTTTTGAAAACTAATTTCACTGTTGGATTTATAGACCTGTCCTACGAGAAGGCAGAACTGATATTGTAACTGCCTAAAACATGCACTTTTCATATTGGTGATTGTGGTTCAGCATAGCCAAAGTTTAAATTTCCCTTAGAAAATGATGGAATCAAGTGCTGAATTTAGACTCTCTTTAAAAAAACAAAATAAACTTAATGCTTGGTGGGCTGTTGACGGTCATACCTTATTTTAATACTTATTGCTGTAAATAGACTTTCAGAATTTATGTGAGCAGATTACCCTCTGCTAGAAATGCCCGATAGTTTGACTGTGAATCAACTCTGTTCCCACAAATGGATAGAAAGAGAAGTCACAGGATGTCACAGTAGTACAACGGTATCACCAACGTGCAGAGCCATGTTTTGCAAACTTCATCTGCTGCCTTTTCTGATCGGATGGGTCTGTTCTTGGCCGGAAAAAAAATTGTCATGATAGATGGTATCATTGTGATAATTAAAATGTATGTTGATGCTTGGGTTCTGATTTTGTTACCTTTTTGTGCGTAGCATTTGCCCAGAATGACACCACACATGAAAAATGTTGAACTATGCATTCTGTAACCTGCCCAATAATTTAACACTTGACACAAAATGGTCTCAATCCACAACAAGCACATGAGCAATTTTATTATGCTGTCATTAATTCTGGTGACTGTAATAAGTGAAAAGAACCAAATAAAGGGAGTACAAGCAATTCATATTTCCGTTCTTGCAATATTTTTGTAATTCCTTGTTTTAAATTCCTTCTGAAATCTCCTCTATCCCCTGGGGTACAAAAGAATGAGTGGATCTCAATGAGGCAAGCACAAAAAAACGATGTCCTCTGGTTTTGTGTGCGAGGAACTGCAGATGGTGGTTTACACCCAAGATAGACACAAAATGCTGGAGTAACTCAGCGGGTCAGGCAGCATCTCTGGAGAAAAGGAATAGGTGACGTTTTGGGTCGAGACCCTTCATCCACTTATTTCTTTGAAACCAATATTTTCTCCCAACCAGTACATCTCTGCCAAAAAAACAAACTACTGGAGGTAGACACAGAATGCTGGAGTAACGCAGCAGGTCAGGTATCATCTCTGGAGAAGATGGATTGATGACGTTTTGGGCTGGGTCCCTTCACACTGACCATAAGGGTTGTGGGGGGACGGTGAAAGAAAGCTGGAAGAGAGGAGAGGCAGGTCAGAACATGGCCGGTGAAGGGTGAACACAGACAAGGGTGTTTTTGTTGGATTGGCAGATTGTCGGACTAAGCCCAGAGATGAAAAGTCAGGTGTGAGTCCAAAAGGGATAAAAAGTTGTGAATTGTGGAGCTTGCAGATAGAAAAGTTGGAAATTGAGGGGGAGAGGAGAAACCAGTGCAAGGTCAGCCAAGGTTCAGTGGGCTTTGGGGATAAAGGTAGCTACACATTCCCAATCTCCATGCAAATATTAGTCTACTGGAAGAATTCTGAGGATCAGACAGCATCTGTGGAAGGAAATGGACAGATGATGTTTCAAGTCAGCTGCCTTCAGACTTCTGTAGTAAGTGGTGTCTTTGGGACGTGGGAGGAAACTGGAGCACCAGACAGCAATCTATTCAGTCACAGCAAGATTGCACAGGCAGCGGATACATCAGGAATGAAACTCAAGTCTCTGAAGCTAGCAGCACTACCTGCTGCACCACCCATGCCGCTTTGAATAGTTGAGGTTTGAGTAGTGACGTGGATGTGATCAGCAGCGCAGAATTTTTGAAAAGCTGCCATTTCTGGTGGCCGTATGCATTGGAGCACAATTTTAAACTTCATTTGCAAGAGGCTTCTGTGGCTTCTAACAGCACGCAAAAGTGAAAGCTGTGGTCATAACCTGGGTTGCTGTAGGCCAGATTGCAGGGAGGACGGGAGCTACACTAAAGTCTCAAAACAGCACACCACATCCTGTGACAGAGGTCAGAATAGTGCTGGTGCCTTTTGGCCCTGTGGGATGGGCATTGATGGAGCTACATCCATGCTGGCTAGTCCTCACCAATTCCTGTTTAGTCTTCCCATCTTACCATTAACTCACCCCAGATCCTATCACTCGCCTATACACAGTGGGCATATCACATACCAAACTCTGCGTCTTTGGGATGAGGGAAGAAAGTAGAGCATCCAGGAGAAACGCATGCAGTCACATTGAGATCATGCGGGGGTGGAAGATTGCAACCTTCACGTGGTCCGCCCTGCTTCGACTAATGCAATCAACTCGACGTGCACAAACGGAAGATCAAATGGAACAAGTTGTCCAGCAACTTTAGGCTGTGCACGCCACACGGAAGAAGAAGAGAACATGCAAACTCCACCTAGACACTAGTGGAGGTTAAGATCAAACCTGTCTCCATCTGTGAATCAGCAGCTCTACAAGCTAACTCACCGGGTCAGGCAGCACCCCTGGAGAACATGAATAGGTGATGTTTCATGGTAGGTCCCTTCTTCAGACTGAAGCATCACCTATCTATGCTGGAGTAACTCAGCAGAACAGGCAGCATCTCTGGATGGAAGGAACGAGTGACATTTCGCGGTAAGACCCTCCTTCAGACCCGAAACGTCACCCATTCCTCCTAGCCATAGCTGCTGCCTGTTCCGCTGAGTTACTCCAGCAAGTTTATCTTCGATGTAAACCAACAATGCAGTTCCTTCCTACACATTCTCCAGAGGTGTTGCCTGACCCGAGTTATTCCAGCAATTTGTGTCTTTCCTTGGTAAACCAACATTTGCGGTTCCGTGTTTCTACCTATCTACGCGATACCTTTTACGTTCTTGCACCTCCATCTCCCGTCCACCTAATTCTCTTGCCATCCACCTGGGGCAATGTACAGTGGCTAATTGACGCTCCTACTAGCACATCTTTGGGATGTGGGAGTGAAGCAGATGATCCAAGGAACATCCACACAGTCACAAAGAGAACACGCAAACTCCACACGGACAGCACCAGAGATCAGGATTGAACCCCAAGTCTCTGAAACTGTGGGGCAGCAAGGCTAACCACACCACTGTCCCATCCTTGGCTGTCTTCTTCAGTGTTGAACGCTGAATGTGGAACTCTTTCTTTAAATAACATATTTGGCATCTCTAACCAGTTTCCTGTGAATTTCACCAGCTTATGCCACCATTAAATGTCTCAGGTTATTTTTGTTCACTGAAGGTAATACATAATAGTTGTTATTTTAGGTACACGGAATTTGGACAATGCGGAAAGCAGTGTGGAATTAATTTGTGTAAAACTTGTGCCTGCAGTTCAAAGAAAATGTATGCAGTCCTATTAATTAAGTTGAATACACACTTTATTATATTTTCTTTTTACAGCTACTGTCAAAT
The DNA here is from genome assembly GCA_035221665.1 of Okamejei kenojei. Classification (NCBI taxonomy): domain Eukaryota; kingdom Metazoa; phylum Chordata; class Chondrichthyes; order Rajiformes; family Rajidae; genus Okamejei; species Okamejei kenojei. The sequence goes on along the minus strand of CM069158.1, from coordinate 27,733,178 downwards.
TTAATGTGCATTTATTTCAGATTTCATCTATTCCACCTAAAAAAAACTTATTTGCAGCACAAAAGAGACTAAATTCCTTGCTCCAAAACTGATATTAATCAGTTAATGAGGTAAAACAAATAGAAATGCAGATTCTAGAGTCTGAAATGCTGGAAGAACTCAGCTACTCAAGCAGCATCCATGGAGAGGGAAACAGATTAACCTTTCTGATTTGGGAACTTTTCAGAGAACCAAAATTGTGGAGAGGAGCTCTTGAATCAAGGCTTAGAAAGCTACAGACCAAGCGTCAGGCAATAGGATTCGTGTAGCTGGGTAGTTGATGGTTGGCATGGATACTGTGGGCTGAAGGGCCAGTTTCTGTGGTGTATGGTTGTGACATTACACAAAATGTTCTAGGAGCAGAATTGGGCCATTCGGGCCATCAAGTCTGCTTTCCCATTCAATCGCAGCTGATCTATCCATCCCTCTCAACCCCATTCTCCCGTCTTCTCTCCATGTACATCCCCATGCATACCTGCAAAATTGCATGAATGTCATAAAATAAACTATGAGGACATTTCCTGTGACTCTCTTGAAGTGGTTTGGTTTGATTGCTGGCAAATGCCAGCTCAGACTCTGCCAATGAGTTTATCCTTGCCCCCCTCAGACAGGCAACCACCCATCCTTCTTTGGATACAGAACGCTGGAGTAACTGTGGGACAAGCAGCATACCTGGATGACGTTTCGGGATGAGACCCTTCTTCAGACTAGTCAGGGAAAAAGGGACAATACACATAGGTGCAGGAGTAGGCCATTCGGCCCTTCGAGCCAGCACCGCCATTCAATGTGATCATGGCTGATCATCCCCAATTCCTGCCTTATCCCCATATTTCCTGACTGCTATTTTTAAGAGCCCTATCTAGCTCTCTCTTGAAAGCATCCAGAGAACCTGCCTCCGCCGCCCTCAGAGGCAGAGAATTCCACAGTCTCACCACTCTCTGTGAGAAAAAGTGTTTCGTCTCATTCTTAATGGCTTACTCCTTATTCTTAAACTGTGGCCCCTGGTTCTGGACCTCCCCCAACATCGGGAACATGTTTCCTGCCTCTAGCGTGTCCAAACCCTTAACAATCTTAGATGTTTCAATCTTAGATGTAGGGAGATGAAGCACAACGAATGAAAGTTATACATAAATGTAACGGTGATAAAGGAAACAGGCCATTGTTAGCTGTCTGTTGGGTGAGGACGAGAAGACTCGACCCCTTCTACCTGTGTCAACCTGTGGGCCGGGCAACGAGCGGACGTCCCGCCCCAGTTCCTCGCTCATTGGGCTGCGGGAGCGGAGGAAAACGCCCTGTGTTTTTCTCCAACTGGGATCAGCCCTGTGTTAACAACCTCACGGGACCGGCCGGCGGGTTATTGACAGCAGGAAGCTGGATTGAGGGGACGGGACGGGAAAGGCAAAGCTGCAGCGAGAGCAATGTTCCAGGAAGCTCCCAGGAGCCGGGCTGGGAAAGCGAGTGTGTCATTGCAGCGGGCCGGGCGCTGGTAACGTGAGACAAGTCCAGGGACTGGGTTGTATGCAAGGCTCCCTGTGTAACGTGTGACTTGGTTATATCCAGGGCTCTGTGTAACCAGTAACACGCCGGGGGGAGGCTGGTTTATTCCCCCTGAGTAACTCTGCATTCAGAGCTCCGTGTATACAGTGTAGCAAGCTGGTTATACATGTGTAACGTCTAACAAGCCGAACAACTGGTTACATTCAGAGCCCTCTTGTGTCACAAACCCAGGGCTGGTTGTATCCAAGAGCCCTCTTGAGTGTAACGTGTAACAAGCCCAGTTGGTTACATGCAGGGCTGCGTGTGTAACGTGTAGCAAAGCTGGTGACATTTGGAGCCCCCTGTGTAACCAGCTCGGGGCTGGTTGAATTCAGAACCGCTGGCGAGCCGAGTACTGGCCGCATCCAGCAGGGCCTGCGAGCCGGTCTAAAGCGGCCGGCAAGTTACACAACTCCAGTGGCAAAGAGTCTCACACACCCCCCGGACTCTGCTCGCTGTCGGGACCATGTCTGATGAGGTGCCCTCGCTGCCATTCTGCGCCCGCCTGTCCTACGCGGTGGGACACTTTCTCAATGACCTGTGCGCGTCCATGTGGTTCACCTACCTGCTGGTTTACTACCACACGGTGCTGGCCATCAACAACTACAACGCGGGCATCCTGCTGCTGATCGGGCAGGTGGCGGACGGCTTCTGCACCCCTCTCATCGGCTACGAGTCCGACCGCACTCGGGGCTGCGGCAAGTACGGCAAGAGGAAGACGTGGCATCTTATCGGTGAGTCCACACTGACATCTTTATGTTTCTGTTTGTCCTGCGAGCGGAGAAGAAGGGTCTCGACCCCAAAACGCCGCCCATTCCTTCTCTCCAGGGATGCTGCCTGTCCCGCTGAGTTGCTCCAGCTTTTTTGTGTCTGTCCCCGGGAGATATCAAAAACTGGGCGCATGGATGGGTCGGGTTTGGAGGGATATGGACCAAACGCAGGGAGGTGGGACTAGTGGAGATGGGACATGTTGGCCGGTGTGGGCAAGTTGGACCGAATGGCCTGTTTCCACGCTGTATCACTCCAAGTGGACATCATGTCCAGCTCCCCTGGGTCCTGGAGTAGCAGGGAATGAAAACATTGGCAATGTGTCTCAACGAGTCCTTAAAACCCATTGGTGGAGATGTCCACTTTGGAGATGTCAGAACTTGTCCGTTTTTAGGTTGAGGAATTGGGTGGAGAGTCGCTTACCATTAATCGCACTTATTGAAGTGAAGCATTTGTGACTGGACTGAATTGAGCAGTGGATGTTCAGATGTAGCCTGTTGATCATTAACACACCTCAGAGATAAGGCTTCACATAGGTACTAGTCAGAGATGGGACAGGGAAAGTTTGCTCCAAGGAAGAAAGGACCCAGAGCAAGGCCCAGAGATTAGTGCCTGGGGCAGTGGATGGGATGTTGGCCATGTACAAGGTGGTGAGGAGTGTGATGTGATGATGGAGTGGGAAAGGACAAGGCTATAGAGGGATTTGAGTGAGCGGTTTTGGTTATATATCTGTCTGCGCAGCTGGTGGAGCTGCTTCCTCAGAGCCACAAACCCTGGTTCGATCCTGACCTTGGGTGCTCCTTGTATGGAGTTTGCAAGTTCTCCCTGTGACTGTGGATTTCCTCCAGGTGCTCCGGTTTCCTCCCACATCCCAAAGACGTAAAGGTTTGTAGGTCAATTGGCCTCTGTAAATTGCCCCTATTAACAGTGGATGCCCAATTGGGATTACAGAACTAGTAGGAATGGACAGACACAAAAAGCTGGAATAACTCAGCGGGAGAGGCAGCATCTCTGGAGAGAAGGAATGGGTGATGTTTAGGTCAAGCACGAAGAAGGGTCTCGACCTGAAACGTCACACATTCCTTCTCTCCAAAGACGCTGCCTGTCCCACTGAGTAACACCAGCTTTTTGGCTATCTTTGGTTTAAACCAACGTCTGCAGTTCCTTCCTTCCTGGGCTAAAGTGCCTGTTTCCTTGCTGAATCCCCCTCAATTAATCAATTCTGAGCTTTGGGCGTTCCAGAGAACAATGGATGAGTCCAGGCTGGAATTGTTTTTGTAATAATTGAGATTGGGTTGTGACTAGCAGGATAATAGTGATAAAAGTTGTGATTTTGCTAATGAGTGTATAAACTCCAATGAGAGTATAAAGTGGAACATAATCAGTGGGAGATGGTGGCGAGGTGTGGCATGGAATGGGAGAGGAGAGAACAGTACGGGCTTGGTTCTGGGGACCAAAGGCGTTGTCTTTTCCAACGCTCAATGTCAAGGACATTGACTGTAGTTAGGCTGCCACTGGTGGAGAGCTTGAGAGTTGACTGGGAGGGGAATGGGAATCAGCGCTGGTTATTGTCAGCGAACATGTACAAACTGAATCACTTTGGCAGGAAACATGTAGAAATATAGAAACATAGAAAATAGGTGCAGGAGGAGGCTATTCGGCCCTTCAAGCCAGCACCGCCATTCAATATGATCATGGCTGATCGACCGCTATCAATAACCCGTGCCTGTCTTCTCCCCATATCCCATGACTCCACTAGCCCCAAGAGCTCTATCTAACTCTCTCTTAAATCCATCCAGTGATTTGGCCTTCACTGCCCTCCGTGGCAGGGAATTCCATAAATTCACAAATCTCTGTGTAAAAAAGTATTTTCTCAGCTCAGTCTTAAATGACCTCCCCTTTATTCTAAGACTATGGCCCCTGGTTCTGGACTCACCCAACATTGGAAACGTTTTTCCTGCATTTGCTTGTCCAGTCCTTTTATAATTTTATATGTTTCTATAAGACCCCCCCTCATGATTTCTAATCTTTCCTCACAGTCCATCAATCTCGTGAACCTACGCTGCACTGCCTCAATCACAAGGATGTCCTTCCTCAAATTAGGAGACCAAAAGTGTACACAATGTAGGCGAGGATCGGATGGTCAAGGATGGATCCATCGGGTGCTGGAGCAAATGGAAGCCTTTAATCTTGTCCCTTAACCAGAAAGACTTCAATTTGTTAAGTTGTCCCTCACAAATCAGTGTGGATGTCCACATGAAGTTTGCAAAGAATGGTGAGTGTTCTGAAGTACAGTCACAATCTTAATGTAGGCAAAAACAGCAGCCAATTTGCCGCCAATTACCTCCCTTCAGCAGTACTGACAAAGCAACCAAATAATCTGTGATCTTTACTAGTATTGAGATTCAAGATACAACATCCGTTCCGCATCCACCCAGTTACTACAAAGCTGCAGAATGGGGTTGGTTATGGAGAAGGATACCCACTCCTTTGAGAATAAATGTGCTGCCCGTTCTTGCTTGAACACAGTGGAATCAACGCATCTTGATTGTGCAGGACAGAGGGGGTACGGCACAGGAATGTTATCCTTTTAGACTTTGGTGCTTGAGTCTCTTGAATGGGATAGATCAACAACTTAGTGAGTTGGAGAGTGTGGCTGTTGCGTGTTAGAGAAGTACACAAAGATAGACACAAAGCTGAAGTAACCCAGCGGGTCAAACAGCATCTCTGGAGAAAAGGACTAGGTGGCGTTTCGGGTCGAGCTGTCTTGACCCGCTGAGTTACTCCAACTTTTTGTGTCCCATCTTCAGTGTAAACCAGCATCTGTAGTTCCTTCCTACATATTAGAGATATACCACTGATAACTGGTGAAAGATGTCCTTTAAACTTTTAATTGCATACGTAAGATACAAGAACTTGAACAGTAAACTGTGTGTTAACCATCGCCAGAAAGTCAGCAGTCAGCCGGGCATGTGGCCTTGAGTCCTGGGGTCTATGATCCCACTGTTCAGGGTCTGGTAAGGAGTTGTATCCTGTTTCCAAGATCTGTCTCCCTCTTGTTCATTCTCTTCTTCCCCAGAGACGGACCACCACATTGGTATTTCCTCATCCCAGGTCTGACCCTCTTTCTTCATAATCGGATGCAAAAGCGTTACGCCAGCACTTTATGTCCTTTTGTGCAAACCAGTTCCTCATTTCCCTATCCTATTCCTGTGCTGTGGCGTTCTAGCTGCTATGATAAATGTTGAGTCTCTATGCCTTCGAGTCAGAGGCTGTTTTTGTGACCTTTTGCCGGATCAGTGACATGGTGATGTATCACTCAGGCCTGAGTCTTGCCTTCTGACCAGAGATTTTCTGCCCTGCTTCCTTTTGGATCTTTCAGTGTGAAGAAAACCTGACTGTTTCACGACGGTAGCAGTTTCTCGGACAGTGGAATGTCTCAGACCCAGAATTTAAATGACTTTTGCAGAGTTTCCCGAGTAGTCCTGCAGCATTGGACCAGAGGAGCTCCAAGACACAACGTCCTTTCCACATCCACCCAGTTACTAAACAGCTGTAGAATGGGGTTGGTTCTGGAGATGTTTACCCACTCCTTTGCATTATCTGAAAAACTGGACTGAGAAACCATGGTCCATATCCCTCCATTCCCTGCATATTCATGTGCCTTCCCAAAATTTTCTTGAATGCCACTATCGTATCTCCTTCCATCACAACCCTTGGAACCAGGGTCTAGGCATCTACCACTCTGTGTGTTTAAATGAATAAATGTGTACATAAATAATTGTTCTGCACATCTTGAAACTTCCCCCCTCGGACCTTCATGCTATGCTTTTTGGACTTTCCACCCTGGACTATATTGAGAAAGTTCTGTTAAGTTTAACTTTATGCTGGGTTTGTTTCTTTTTTTAATTTGGTTCATTAGTATACGTACTCTGTTCAAGAGTGTTGGCAAGTAGTTTTGCGACTTGTACAAGTTCCACTTACTACTTTGGCTTTAAACTATCTGGCAGAGCGGATTGAAAAGCAGAGAGGATTGAAACAGTGGGACTCTAGTAGGCTCTCCGGTGTCTGTGATTGGGGAGTTGTGATATCTTGATCGTAACCTCAAAGGATAACGCTGAACTAGACAAAAGTCCCAACAACCTGAAATGCCGCCAAGCTCGTCAGCGATTACTGAGAAATGACTTCAGTCTTAAATTGCTTGCATGAAACTGTTAAACAGGATGTAAAATTAGCTTTAAAATAAGACGGGTTATTTCCCTGTACAAACACTAGGACAAACCTGTTCTCCAGAGATGCCGCTTAACTTGCTGAGTTGCTCCAGCACTCTGTGTCTACCTCGGAACACACTTGTTTTCATCTCCATTAGAGATTGCCTGGACTCGGCGAAACACACAGTATTTATTTCTGAGCCGTTGCAAATGTAATTTTTTTAATAATAATTTTCTATTTATAAGCAAAATTGTGACAAATAATGGCCTGTCTGAAGAAGGGTCTTGACCCGAAACGTCGCCCATTCCTTCTCTCTAGAGAAGCTGCCTGTCCCGCTGAGTTACTCCAGCATTTTGTGCCTACCTAATAGTCTGTCAAAAATCCATGAATTGAGTTTTTGATGCTGACATCTTGATAACTTCCATTTGTGACTTATTGGAGTGATGATTTTTTTTTTTAAGCGGTCCTATCCCTGCAGCTTGGCGGGATTAAAAATGCCGCCACCTTGCACAAGATTTTGTCGTCATTTTGAGTTGTGGTGATACTGTTATTTATACGCCAGCATGCACCACCGAGATCAACAAACACTTCAAACGACTGGTACGCAAATTGCATTTCTACTCTAGGCTTGGCCGTTTCATCCTGTTAAACTCTGCCATCCCTTGACCACTGCCCAATATCCAAGCTGAAAACCTGAAACAAAAGCAGGAAATGCTGGAAATACTCCGAAGGTTGAAAGGGGAAATGCAATGACCTGAAACACTAACTGTGTTTCTCTTTCTGTGTGTGCTGCCTGGCTTTCTGAGTATTTCCTAATTTATTTTAAAAAAAATTTCTGGTGGTTTTTTTTTTGAGCCAACGTTAGCTGTTTAGTGGCTGCACAGTTGTGGGCAAAGAAAATACTTAACAAAATGAATTGTTTGTAGGCTCAGTGTCGAGTGCTCTGAAAGCGAAGAAGACTGCAGGAGGTGGTGAACACTGCCCTGTATCAATGTGGGTCTCTGATGCTGGCGGCCCTTTTTGAGGCAGCAACTCCTGTATATCTTTTTTTTTTGTTTATTATATTGTTTACAAAGTACAATGTTTACATATTCTGTGGTGCTGTGAGTAAGAATTGCCTTGTTCTGCCTGGGACATTGCAATAAACACTCTTGAATCATGAAGTAGCAAATCTGTGCAACCTTTAGGGAATGGGCTGGTAGATGTGCCGCCTACTTTCTCGGTTCTGCTTTTTATAAATAATATAATCTTACTGAATTACTCTCGGGCGTTTCTGCCTTGTAATGTTTGACCTTTCTAATTTATGAGTCTGCTCTTTGCTCTTAAAATGGACCTAGAAGCAAAAGGATGATGGCAGAACTGGAAGAGGACACCGGGAGAGATTGACAGGAGCTGTGTGTGGTTTCTGAAGAACGGATGGAATGAGCAAAAGTCAATGCTGGACAAGCTCGGCAGGTCAGGCAACATCTGTGGAGGGAATGAACTGACAACATTTCTGTCCAATCTGAAGAACGGGGTCCTAACCAAAAGTGTCGGCTGTCTATTCACTCCACTGATGCTGCCTGACCTCCTTGGTTCCTCCAGCACTTTGTTTTGCTCAAGATCCCAACATCTGCAGTTCTTTGTGTCTCAGTAGATGGAATGAGTTGTGCCAACGCTCTGTTTCCATATTGTAATTGCAGAGTGAAGACGTTAGCGTTGGAATTGGTGGAGAAATAATTTATCATTTATCTACATTCCTCCCAGAGTGCACGCAACTACTTTTAGGTCATAAGGTTCTACGTGATAGGAGCAAAATGAGGCCATTTGGCCCATCAAGTCTACCCTGCCATTCAATCATGGTTGATCTATCTCCCTCCTAACCCCATTCTCCTGCCTTCTCCCTATAACCCCTGACACCGTACTAATCAAGAATCCATCTGTCCCTGGCACAGAAATATCCATTGGCCTCCACAGCCATTTGTGTCAAAGAATTCTATGGATTCACCACCCTCTGACTAAATAAATGTCTTCTCATCTCCTTCCTAAAGGAACATCCTTTAATTCTGTGGCTCAAACCTCTAGTCCTAGATTCTCCCACTAGTGGGAACGTCCTCTCCACATCCACTCTATCCAAGCCTTTGTTTAATACGTTTCAGTGAGGCCCCCCTCATTCTTCTAATCTCCAGCAAGTACAGGCTCAGTAGTGTCAAACACTCACCATATGTTAACCCACTCATTTCTGAGATCATTCTTGTAAACCTCCTCTGGACCCTCTAAATAGCCAGCGTATCCTTCCTCAGATATGGTGTCCAAAATTGCTCACAATGCTCCAAATGCGGCTTGACCAGCGCCTTATAGAGCCTCAACATTACATCGCTGTTTTTTGTATTCGAGCCCTCTTGAATTTTTTTCTCCACTTCAAGGTGTTCCAAACAAGAGATCTTTATTTGATTCTTATCCTTAAAACTGAGCAATGGTTATCATGGGTCATAATGTGAACATTACGTTTTCCATTTTACTATGTATTATAATCAATTATAATATAATTTATTATAATGAATCCCACACCACCCTGGCCACACTCCCGCTCCACCATCCGGAGAAAGATATAGGAGGCTGAGAACATGACCACCAGGTCAAGAACAGCTTCTTTTCAACAACTAACAGATCTTTGGGCGCTGCACAATGTTAACCTCAACTATGGACTATGTGGCGGCACAGCATGGAACAGGCCTTTTGACCCACCGAGTCCGCATCGCACTCCTATCAGCGGTTCACACTGGTTCTACGTTATCCCACTTTCGCATCCACTCCTTACATATTAAGGACAATTTACAGAGGCCACTTAACCTACGAACCCACACGTCTTTGGGAAACTGATGCACCCGGAGGAAACCCACACTGTCACAGGGTGAAGATGCAAACTCCACACTGACAGCAGCTGAGATCTGGTCTCCGGTGCTGGAGGCAGAACTCTACCGGTTGCGTCACTGTGCCGCCGTTGAGCTTATGGCACGGGTGATCTTTAAATACCTTGTATCCTCTGTGTGTACTATTTGATGTCTGTATCCTGTTCCTTTGTGAAAGCCTCAATTGTATGATTGTGATTTCCTGATTTTCCTGATTCCTGAAATATCCTGATTTTAAATTGTCTGACAACAATCTTAGTGTCTGTAATAAGATAAAATATCTGGGGCATATTATTACAGAACAAATGACAGATGATGAGGATATTTATAGGCAACGACGCATGCTGTATATACAGGCGAATATCCTCTTGCGTAAATTTGGTGCGTGTGCAGATGTGGTGAAGATGTCGCTATTTAGAGCATGCTGCACACCCCTCTACACTGCGCACCTGTGGTCGAACTATTTAAAGACAAGTATGCAGAGATTAATGGTGGCATATAACGATGCCATGAGAACACTGCTAAGGCAACGAAGATGGTGTAGTGCCAGTAATATGTTTGTGGCTGCAGGAGTCAGTACTTTAGAAGCTATCCTAAGACACCACATGTATAAATTCATTTGCAGGATAAATGACTCTAAAAATATGCTTATTGTGGCCTTGACAGACATAAGGGTTAGCACTACACGCTACAAATCCCAGTTGTGGAGACACTGGTATCGTTGTCTCGTTGTACGACATTGATCAGTTTTTACTCTGGATTTTTAACTTGTGGGTTTTTTTAAAAAAATATATAAATTATGATGTTTTTTATGTGATTTACCATGATTTTATATATATTTATGATATTTGATATGCAATGCATTTTTAATGTAATGTTGCCCCTTGTCTGGACCTTGAGTCCATAATAAAGTTATTATTATTATTATGATGTGTTGTGTAGTGAAGATTGGGTAAACAGCAATGGGATCAGCTTTTGTTTCCTTGTGCAGAGATGACCAGTTGGTGTGGATTGTTGGTCAGCTCTGAAGTCTCCATTGGAGTATTGGCCGATTGAAGTGCATGGCTGCCAGTGATGATACTGGCGAGGCAGTATCTGTGATTTTAGTCGATAGGCGATCATTTTTAAATGTGGTGGGACTTTGACCGGAGGCAAGTGAAGGAGATTCAGTCAGAGTTCCTGCTCTTTGGCAATTCTGACCTTCTCACAGGACGGAAATGCTGACGTTCACATCGGAGGTTTGTGCGTAAAGCCAAAATGGAAATTTCACAGACTTTGGGATTCTGGAGCCATTTCTGAGCAAAAAAATGCAATCTTAAGTAGAGCGTGGCAGATTACGAGATAACTAAATGATACGGCTGCCTGTGGCAAATATCGCTTTTGTTTAAGACTTTGACAACATTTCACTGGAATCCCATTTGGGGGCTGTCATGGAGACTTGCACAAGTCAGTTAAAACGTTTGAAGGTACCTTGTTTGAGTTGATTGAAAGAAACAGCATGGAAATGGGTCCTTCAGTCAACCAAGTCTACACCTACCGTACTGATATCTCTATGATATCTCGCATGCATCCACTCCCTACACACTAGGTGAAAATCTACAGAGGCCATTAAACCTACAAACATTCATGTCTTTAGGATGTGGAGGAAACTAACATAATCAAAGACGTGACCCACCCTGGCCATTCCTTCTCCCCACTCCCGTTGGGCAGAAGATACAGAAGCCTGAAAGTGCCACCAACGCCAAATTTAGGAACAGCTTCCCCTCTGTTATCAGGCTTCTGGAACATTTCTTCCATAAACTAGGGCACTGTCCAATTTACATCTACCCCCATTGTGAACATTGGACTCTGTCTATAGGGTTGTTGTGCTGTAATGCTGAGAACTATATTCTGTGTTCTGTATCTTCCTCATTGTTCTACCCACTGTACACCAGTTTCGTTTGATTGTATTTATGTAGAGTACAGAAAAGCAGTGTTCGCTGTACCTAGGTACTCGTGACATTGATACACCTAAAGAAGACAGAGCACCTGGAGGAAACCCACGCGGTCACAGGGAGAAGGTGCAAAAGAAGTCCCTGAGGTTGGGATTGAACCTGGATCTTTGGCACAGTGAGGTAGCAGATCTACTAGCTGCGCTTCTCTGTAGATTTTATTTTTAAAAGGGGAAAATTGCCGGAAACATTAGGGAAGTCAGAGAGAAATGGAAAGCGAAAGAGTTAAAATTCATTTTTTATTCATTCTAGCTGAACTGAGTGCTTCTAGCAATTTCTATTTGTACTTCAGATTTCCAGCACCTGCATTTTATAGTGTTCTCTTGCCGTCTTTGAGACTAAGGATAGAAACTTGAGATTGCCAATGTAAACACACGCCCTTCAGAGCACAAACATTGTGCTGCTTTCAACTGATATCCAAGCTGAGTTAAAACAACTGATGCATTTCTCAAACTTTTTAAATTGTTTTAGAAAACAAAGTGAATAGCGGAGTGTGCATGCACCATGACCTTTGGTGTTTTATGTTCAGAGATGCAGCGCGGAAAAGGGGCCCTTCGGCCCACCAAGTCGGCACTAACCAACGATCATACACACACCTATTCTATCCCACACACTACGGATAATTGGAAGAAGACCAACTTACTAACCTAAAAACCTGCTCGTCTGTGTGATGTTGGAGGAAACCGGAGCACCTGGTGCAGTCACAGGGAGAATGTACAAACTTCGTACAGAGAACACCTGTAGTCAGGATCGAACCTGGCCTCTGGCGGTGTGAGCCAGCAACTCTACCGCTGTGCCACTGTGACACATATCCCGCCCTGCCACGGTTTCTGGGGCAGATATTGAGCACCTGGAAGGCAATGCACACATTAAAGCCAGACACAAGAAACTGCAGATGCTGGAATCTTGAGATAAAGAACCAGCGTGGCCTGTTGAGTTCTGCCAACAGTTTGTGTTTTACTGTGTATTATAACATATTAAAATTTGTTGATCTCACTTCATTTAATTTGCTCTTAATGCAAATACAGTGCCCTCCATAATGTTTGGGACAAAGACCCATCATTTATTTATTTGCTTCACAATTTCGAAATTTGTAATAGAAAAAAAATCACATGTGGTTAATGTGCACATTGCCAGATTTTATTAAAGGCCATTTTATACATTTTGGTTTCACCATATAGAAGTTACAGCTGTGTTTAAACATAGTCCCCCATTTCAGGGCAACATAATGTTTGGGACACATGGCTTCACAGGTATTTGTAATTGCTCAGGTGTGTTTAATTGACTCTTTAATGCAGGCATAAGGAAGCTCTCAGCACCAAGTCTTTCTTCCAGTCTTTCAATCACCTTTGGAAACGTTTATTGCTGTTTATCAACATGAGGACCAAAGTTGTGCCAATTAAAGTCAAATAAGCTATTATGAGACTGAGAAACAAGAATAAAACTCTTAGAGACATCAGCCAAACCTTAGGCTTACCAAAATCAACTGTTTGGAACATAATTAAGAAGAAAGAGAGCACTGGTGAGCTAACTAATCACAAAGGGACTGGCAGGCCAAGGAAGACCTCCACAGCTGACAACAGAAGAATTCTCTATATAATAAAGAAAAATCCCCAAACACCTGTCCGACAGATCAGAAATACTCTTCAGGAGTCGGGTGTGGATTTGTCAATGACCACTGTCTACGGAAGATTTCATGAACAGAAAAACAGAGGCTACACTGCAAGATGCAAACCACTGGTTAGCCGCAAAAATAGGATGGCCAAGTTGTAGTTTGCCAATAAGTACTTAAAAGAGCAACCATAGTTCTGGAAAAAGGTCTTGTGAGACGAAGATTAACTTATATCAGAGTGATGGCAAGAGCAAGTTATGGAGGAGAGAAGGAACTGCCCGATCCAAAGCATATCACCTCATCTGTGAAACACTGTGGTGGGGGTGTTATGGCCTGGGCATGTTTGGCTGCTGAAGGTACTGGCTCACTTATCTTCATTGATGATTCAACTGCTGATGGTAGTAGCATAATGAATTCTGAAGTGTATAAACACATCCTATCTGCTCAAGTTCAAACAAATGCCTCAAAACTCATTGGCCGGCGGTTCATTCTACAGCAAGACAATGATCCCAAACATATTGCTAAAGCAACAAAGGAGTTTTTCAAAGCTAAAAAATGCTCAATTCTTGAGTGGCCAAGTCAATCATCCGATCTGAACCCAATTGAGCATGCTTTTTATTTGCTGAAGAGAAAACAGAAGGGGTCTAGTCCCCAAAACAAGCATAAGCTAAAGATGGCTGCAATGCAGGCCTGGCAGAGCATCACCAGAGAAGACACCCAGCAAATGGTGATGTCCATGAATCGCAGACTTCAAGCAGTCATTGCATGCAAAGGATATGCAACAAAATATTAATCATGACTACTTTCATTTACATGACATTGCTGTGTCCCAAACATTATGGTGCCCTGAAATGGTGGGACAATGTATAAATGCTGCTGTAATTTCTGCATGGTGAAACCAAAATGTATAAACATTGCCTTTATTAAAATCTGACAATGTGCACTTTAACCAAATGTTTTTTTTTTTTTCTATTACAAATCTCAAATAGTGGAGTACAGAGGCAAATAAATAAATGATGGGTCTTTGTCCCAAAAAAGCCCATTGTTAATACTTAGAATAAGAACATTCTGCTCTGAACTGTACACGATGTGCAAACAAAATTGTACTTTCTATTTTCTGCTTTTTGTTAGCTGGGTCTTGGTGATATCAAGCACAGAGATCACCGTGATACTGTGACTAAGTTTGGCTTTTCTTTAAAATAAAGCTGCATTTTTATTTTTCACTTGTCCACCATACAACGTTACAAAACCATGATACTTTCTTCGAAACAGTTGATATAACAAAAATACGCACGGTGGCGCAGTTGGTGGAGCTGCTGCCTCATGGCTCCAGGGACTTGGGTTCAATGCTGATCATGGGCGATGTCTGTGTGGACTTTGCATGTTCTCCCTGTGACTGCATGGATTTCCTCCAAGCGCTCTGGTTTCATCCCACATCCCAAAGATATGGGGGTTTGTAGGTTGATTGGCCTCTATAAATTGTCCCTTGTGTACAGGGAGTGGAAATGGCTTGACATAGAACAAGTGTGAACGGGTAGTCATCGTGGGCTCGGTGGGTAGAAGGGCCTATTAGGTAGATAGGCAGGTTTGCAGGTTCATTTGCTTCTGTGAAATTGCCCCTAGTGTTTAGGTTAGAGGATGCAAAGGTGGGATAACATAGAACAAACATGAATGGGTGGCTGACGTTAGGCATGGACTCGGTGGGTCAAAGAGCCAGTTTCCACGCTGTATCTCTAAACTAAACTTTAAGCAGAGCAATTAAGTTCCTCTCTGCACACTTTTTACAACTGTTGTTGCCGTTGCACCCTTCAGTAAACGGAAGGAAATTGGGGAATTTCCTGGAATGTTCAATGGCTTGCATCAGTGTTTCTGTATTTCGAGTGAATCATCCATTAAAAGGAAGCAGATGCAGGCAAAAACTTGAATAGTACCTTATGGTTCTAGAACAGTTTGCATAAGCTACAATGCTTTGGGAAATCCAGTGGCAATAGAAAGATGAGCCTTGACCAATTACTTCACATGAGAAGGTGATGAGAGCTTAGTTTTTAGTGGACAGATGCAACGGTCCATTAATAATTTTCATACCGTTGAATTTACCATTTGCACATCTTTGCCTCTATCACCCAGCACACCTATTATTTTTCTCTTCAGGTTTCAATTTCTTACTTGACCCCTTTCTGCAAAATTGGTGACATCCTGTTTATTTTTTAATCCTAACTGAATCTTAGTCCAAAGTTAGGACTTTCAAACTGCTAAAGAAGGGTCTCGACCCGAAACGTCACCTATTCCTTTTCTCCAGAGATGCTGTTTGACCCGCGGAGTTACTCCAGTTTTTTGTGTCTATCTTCAGATTAAACCAGCAATTGCATTTCTTTCCTACACAGGACTTTCTACTGATGCCCAACTATGTACACATTACTCAGTGCTACACAAAATGTGTTTGGTTACGAAAAAGGGAATTTTTCCAGATTTTAAGGCAGTTTTGCATGTCATAGATATCATTCAATTAATTATTAGATGTAAAAAAAAAAGTTTCAAGTGTGTTGGAAGGTTACCCCAAGATACTCTATTGCAGATGTTGAAACTGTTAAGAACTGTGGAAGCTCAGTCAGAAAGGAAGACCTCGGGACTCTGTAACCTCCCAGTGGTCAGGCAGTGACTGTGAAGAGAAGCCAAAATAACACTTCAGGTAGATGATCCCTCTTTCCAATCCTGGCGAAAGATCAAAATAATTACACAGGATAGAATGAAAATAAAATAAGAGAGGGCAGCCACGGTGGCGCAGCGGTAGAGCTGCTGCCTTACAGCGCTTGCAGCGCCGGAGACCCAGGTTCGATCCTGACTACGGGTGCCGTCTGCACATAGTTTGCATGTTCTCCCCGTGACCGCGCGAGTTTTCTCTGAGATCTTAGTTTCCCCCCCCCCCACACTCCAAAGACCTACAGGTATGTAGGATAACTGGCTTGGTGTATGTGTAAACAATTGCCCCTAGTGCGTGCAGGATGGTGTTGATGCACGGGGACTCTGATGGGTCTGGAGCAATGATAGGATATAGGGGTATGTGCAGGAAAGGCAAAACACTTGTTGAATGGGACCTACTCCTGCTGTTTCTTGTGGTGTTATCCTGAGAAAGAGATGCCACCTTTTGAGGTAATCGACCACAGTACATTCCCTATGTTCTGTACTTTCTTTTCCTTTGTACATACTTGTCATACACTTGTGTGTGGTATGATTTGCCTGGATAGCATACAAAATAAAACTTCGCATTGTTCATGGAGCAGTGCAGCATAGGAACAAGCAGTTCAGGCCACAATGTCTTGTGGTGCTAAGATGTCAACATGAGCTCATCCACACTGCCGACATGTGATCTACATTCCTCCATTCCCTCCATGTCATAGAAACATAGAAAATAGGTGCAGGAGTAGGTAGGCCATTCGGCCCTTCGAGCCTGCACTGCCATTCAATATGATCATGGCTGATCATCCAACTCAGTATCCCGTACCTGCCTTCTCTCCATACTCCCTGATCCCTTTAGCCACAAGGGCCACATCTAACTCCCTCTTAAATATAGCCAATGAACTGGCCTCAACTACCTTCTGTGGCAGAGAATTTCAGAGACTCACCACTCCCTGTGAAAAATGTTTTCCTCATCTGGCTCCTAAAGGAATTCCCCCTTATCCTTAGACTGTGACCCCTTGTTCTGGACCTCCCCAACATCGGGAACAATCTTCCTGCATCTAGCCTGTCCAACCCCTTAAGAATTTTGTAAGTTTCTATAAGATTCCCCCCTCGGGCTTCTAAATTCTAGCGAGTACTAGCCGAGTCTATCCAGTCTTTCCTCATATGAAAGTCCTGACATCCCAGGAATCAGTCTGGTGAACCTTCTCTGTACCCCCTCTATGGCAAGAATGTCTTTCCTCAGATTTGGAGACCAAAACTGTACGCAATACTCCAGGTGTGGTCTCACCAAAACCTTGTACAACTGCAGTAGAACCTCCCTGCTCCTACGCTCAAATCCTTTTGCTATGAATGCTAACATGCCATTTGCTTTCTTCACTGCCTGCTGCACCTGCATGCCTACTTTCAATGATTGGTGTACCATGACACCCAGGTCTCGTTGCATCTCCCCTTTTCGTAATCTGCCACCATTCAGATAATAGTCTACCCTCCTGTTTTTGCCACCAAAGTGGATAACCTCACATTTATCCACATTATACTGCATCTGCCATGCATATGCCCACTCACCCAGCCTATCCAAGTCTCCTTGCAGCCTCCTAGCATCCTCCTCACACCTAACACTACCCCCCAGCTTAGTGTCATCCGCAAACTTGGAGATGTTGCATTCAATTCCCTCGTCCAAATCATTAATATATATTGTAAATAGCTGGGGTCCCAGCACTGAGCCTTGCATACCCCACTAGTCACTGCCTGCCATTCTGAAAGGGACCCGTTTACTCCTACCCTTTGCTTCCTGTCTGCCAGCCAGTTATCTATCCACATCAATACTGAACCCCCAATACCATGTGCTTTAAGTTTGTTTACTAATCTCTTATGTGGGACCTTGTCGAAAGCCTTCTGAAAGTCTAGATATAACGCATCCACTGGTTCTCCCATATCCAATCTACTAGTTACATCCTCGAAAAATTCTATAAGATTCGTCAGACATGATTTACCTTTCGTAAATCCATGCTGACTTTGTCCAATGATTTCACCACTTTCCAAATGTGCTGCTATCCCATCTTTAATAACTGACTCTAGCAGTTTCCCCACTACCGATGTTAGACTAACTGGTCTGTAATTCCCCGTTTTCTCTCTCCCTCCTTTTTTAAAAAGTGGGGTTACATTAGCTACCCTCCAATCCTCAGGAACTACTCCAGAATCTAAGGAGTTTTGAAAAATTATCACTAATGCATCCACTATTTCTGTGACTACTTCCTTGAGTACTCTGGGATGCAGACTATCTGGCCCTGGGGATTTATCGGCCTTTAATCCGTTCAATTTACCCAACACCACTTCCCGGCTAACCTGGATTTCACTCAGTTCCTCCATCTTATTTGACCCCCGGTCCCCTGCTATTTCCGGCAGATTATTTATGTCTTCCTTAGTGAAGACAGAACCAAAGTAGTTATTCAATTGGTCTGCCATGTCCTTGTTCCCCATGAACATTTCACCTGTTTCTGACTGCAAGGGACCTACATTTGTTTTAACTAATCTCTTTCTCTTCACATATCTATAAAAATTTGACTTTTGCAGTCAGTTTTTATGTTCCCTGCCAGTTTTCTTTCATAATCTATTTTACCTTTCCTAATTAAGCCCTTTGTCCTCCTCTGCTGGACTCTGAATTTCTCCCAATCCTCTGGGAGGCTGCTTTTTCTGGCTAATTTGTATGCTTCATCTTTTGTTTTTATACTATCCCTGATTTCCCTTGTTATCCATGGGTGCACTACCTTCCCTGATTTATTCTTTTGCCAAACTGGGATGAACAATTGTTGTAGTTCATCCATGCAGTCTTTAAATACTTTCCATTGCACATCCACTGTCAACCCTTTAAGAATCACTTGCCAGTCTATCTTGGCCAATTCACGTCTCATACCTTCAAAGTTGCCTTTGTTTAAGTTCAGAACCCTTGTTTCTGACTTAATTATGTCGCTCTCCATCCTAATGAAGAACTCAACCATATTATGGTCACCCTTGCCCAAGGGGCCACGCACAACAAGACTGCTAACTAACCCTTCCTCATTACTCAATACCCAGTCTAGAATAGCCTGCTCTCTCGTTGGTTCCTCTACATGTTGGTTTAGAAAACTATCCCGCATACATTCCAAGAAATCCTCTTCCTCAGCACCCCTGTCCATGGGCCTATTTAAAAGACTCTTAATGGCCACTATCGTTCACAAGTTACAGGAGTAGAATTCGGCCATTTGGCCCATTGAGTTCTCTCCGACATTCAATCATGGCTGATCTCTGCCTCCCAATCCCATTTTCCTTCCTTCTCCCCATAACCCTTGACACCCGTCTTAATCAAGAATTTGTCAATCTCTGACTTAAAGATATCCACGGGCTTGGCCTCCACAGCCCTCTGTGGCAATGTTCCACAGATTAACAAGCCTCTGACTAAAGAGGTTCCTCCTCACCACCTTTCTAGAAATGCGCCCTTTAATTCTGAGGCTATGACCTCTGGTCCTAGCAGCCTTTGGTCATATCTGCCTTCACCACCACCCCTGGCAGCACGTTCCATGCACCCACCACCCTCTGTAAAACAAAACTTGTCCTGCACATTTTAGTGTAGTTCAGAGATACAGACAGGACTTTTGACCTTCTGAGTCCACACTGACCAGCAATCCCTACTCACAGGCCTGGATCAACCATCAAGCAAAATAAGCACGCGCTTAGGGCATCAAGGGAAGGGGGGCACCACAGAAATAGTAAATGGTTTACAGCACAAAATAAATCACTTTAAACCTGCTAAAATAATATTCAAAGTGGTTTATATGATCCGAAAAATATTTTTTGAAAAAAAAAATTATGATTTATTATTATTTATATTTTGAATTGCATATATATGGGGGCACCAAAATCTTTTAACTGCTTAGGGCCTCTATTGGGTCATAATCCGGCCCTGCCTACTCACTTACACTATCCTGTTTGGAGCGTGGGAGGAAACTGGAGTACTTGGAGAAAGCCCACACAGGTCCGGGGAGAATGTGCAAATTCTATATAGACAAGCACCCGCAGTCAGGATCGAACCCGGGCCTCTGGCGCGATAAGGCAGCAACCCTACCACTGTGCCACTGTGCTGCCCCCTACACATCTCTGTTAAACTTTGCCCCTCTCGCCTCAAACCTTCAATTCTTCTCCCCTGCACCACCATGGTGGACCAATAATACACTAGATTAAAAATGGGTCCCATCACAAGGTAAATGCAACAGCAGATTTAATGACTATCTGTACTGATGAGCAGGAATAATTGATGGTCAGTCTCATTAAACTACACCAATAAACAGTGGTGCTCTGTCATTTCTTGATATTACCTTCATGGTGCTGAAGAATGGTGATATATACTTGTTTCCAGTATGAGGGTTGGGATCATCCTAGTATTATACTTGCTTTCTTTACTACAAGTTTCTGCAGGCGTCTTTAGACTTTGCAGATACAGTGTGGAAATAGGTCCACACTGGTGAAACAGGTCCACACTGGTGTACAGTGTCGCCGAATCTGTGGCGACCCTGTACACCAGCACGACCCTACAAACTGGGGACAATTTTAGTGAAGCCAATTAACCTCCAAGCCTGTACGTCTTTGGACTGTGGGGGGAAACCGGAGCACCCAGAGAGAACTCACTGGGAGAACGTACAGTACATACCAGCACCTGCAGTCAGGATCGAACCTGGGTCTCTGGCGCTGTAAGGCAGCAACTCAACCACTCTGCTGCCCCTTTCTTGAGAATCGTGAATTTGGCTAATCTGCAAACTCCGCTTGTCCAAAATGAAGAAAAGCGATGCAGTTGAAATAAAATTTTGTTCAGCAAACCCTTTGGTGTCTTTTCCTTTTGCAGTTCTGTGGAGTGCGTCATTAGATGATTAGCCGTGCATTTTGACCAAACCATAAGTAATTCCTGCTATTTTCCCTGGACGGATAAAGCCCTGCACAAGACCAGTCTCTTCAAACGACAAAACTGTGAATTCTTTTGTAACACGTCTCATGAGTTCAGCTCCAAGTCCACGGTAATTCCCGGCGGGGATCAATTTGCTAGGCGGTGGAATCGTGTTTCGATGACTTGTTAGATTGGATTATACTGTCCTGTCACACTATCAAAGGAAAAATCTTGGGAGAAAAATTGATTTTAGCGTTTTGTACCAAATGACATCTTTGTCTTCAAAAGAAATCGCCAGAGGAAAAAAATGCTCTTTGGTCTTCAAGATCCTTTAGTGGCCCCCTTCTGGATTTGAACAGAGCTATAGGGCTAATAAATAGTCATTCCTCTCCTCCCTACCTCTTTTTTTGCATTCCCTTGTACCCCCATTACCTAGCTTCCTCCTTTCACGACTGAAATTACCATTTACAGAGACATCTGAATTACTGAGAATTCACTGTGCTTAATCGCTACTGAATTAAAAGAAGCTTCGTAGAAATAGGGCCTTTGACACACCGTGTGCACGCTGGCCAGCGATTATCCTTTCACATTTGTTTTATGTTATCCCACTTTCACATCCACTCCTGGCACAGTCGGGGTAATTTACAGCGCCCAATTAACCTACAAACATGTACGTCTTTGGGATGTGGATGGAAACCAGAGCAGCTGGAGGAAACCTACGTGGTCTCGGAGAGTGTGCAAACTCCACACAGACAGCACTCGAGGTCAGGATCAAACCCCAGTGTCTGGCGCTGTGAGGCAGTGGCTCCAACTACCCAATGTCTCTGTGCTGTCCAATTCTGGAACCAAACTAAAGATAGACACAAAAAGCTGTAGTAACTCAGCGGGTCAGGCAGCGTCTCTGGAGTGAAGGAATGGGTGATGTTTCTGAAGACGGGTCTCTACCTGAAACGTCACCCATACCATCTCTCCAGCTTTCTGACCCGCTGAGGTATACCTGCTGCTTGTGTCTATCTTCAGATCAAACCAGCATCTGCATTTCTTTCCTACACAGGACTTTCTAGTGACGCCTAACTATATACACATTATTCACTGCTACACAAAATGTGTTTGGTTACGAAAAAGGGAATTTTTCCAGATTTTAAGGCAATTTTGCATGTCATAGATATCATTCAATTAATTATTAGATGTTAAAAAACATGGTTTAAAGTGTGTTGGACGGTTGCCCTAAGATACTCTATTGCAGATGCTGAAACTGTTAAGAACGCTATAAAAAATCATACCAGTGGGGAACTAATCTACATCTATCGATGTAGATGATAATTTACATCTAATGAGAATACGGAACACCATAACACTATTTTCGGCCCACAATGTCTGTGACAAACATGATGCGAAGACCATCACTTATCTACCTGCACCTAACCCATATCCCTCCATTCCCTGCATTTCCATAAGCCTATCCAATAGTGTTTTAAATGCCACTAATGTATCTGCTTCAACCACCATCACCGGCAGTGCATTCGAGGCAGTCACCACCTTCTGTTTCTATATTGTTTTTAAAACCTCCCTCTGCATATCATCTTTAAACTTTGCTGCTCACACCTTAAAACTATGGCCTCTCGTATTAGAATTATTTTTCCTATCCTGTGTGGATGGAACAAGATGGGATGCTCATGTTATATGACGTGGTTCAATGAATTGAGTAAGTTGAAGCATATCTCGTGGCAAAGATAGACACAAATATTCTGGAGAAACTCAGTGGGTCAGGCACCCTCTGGAGAAAAAGGATTATGACGTTTCTGATCGGGATCCTCATTCAGATTGAAATCTTTTCAGACTTTTTCTCCATAGATGCTGCCTGACCTGCTAGTTGACTCCAGCTCTTTGTGTCTATCTTTGGTATAAAGCAGCATTTGCATTTCTTCGTTTCCACATCTTGTAGCACCTTGGCAAAAGTCTTCTAGAAGTCCATGCACAGCCTCTCAACAGTATTACTTCCCGTGTGAAGTTTATTGTTTTTTTTAAATTATTATTTAATTTTTTTTTATTTTATTAGAAGTTAATACAGTACAAAACAATACAGTGGCAGCTAATAACGTAATACATTCTATGTACAACCTCTAGTTTTATGTTTTTGAAAAGGAAGTAAAAAAAAACAAAAAATAGAGAGAAGAAAAAGAGGAAAACTAGATAGTAGAAAATAGAAAGACGTGAAGTGTGTAAGTAGAAAAAGAAAAAGTAAAAAGTAGAAATAGGAGAAAAAGACCCTTAAAGACATTTTCAAAACTTTGTTCGGAGATGTAAATCTATCCACGACCTGACCTGATATCAGTAATCTTTACGGTACTGCTGAATCACATGATTCCAAAAAATCGATGTAAGGGGACCAACTCCTTAAGAATTGGTCATATTTATCTATTAGGTGGAGTCTCATTTCTTCAAGGTGTGCTATGTCCGTCATATTCCTAATTCATATTTTAATAGTTGGTATAGCTGTATTTTTTCCAAAATTTAAAAAAGTATCAATTTCTTCCCAATTATTAACCCATATTTAAAGAATATGGGTTAATAATTGGTCTATGTTTAAATTGATATCTTCTACTACTATTCCAAATATAATCCATTCTGTATTTGGTTCTATTCTTAACTTAAAGAGCTTTGTAAATATATCAAATATATCGCTCCAAAATGTATTCAACTTTGTACATCCTACAAATGAATGTGTTATATTTGCATTTTTAAACAATCATTTATCGCACCTGGGAGAGACGTTTGGGTAGAATTTATTCAACCTCGTTTTTGAATAATATAGTCTATGTAATCATTTAAATTGAATTAAATTATGTCTTGCATTAATGGAACAATTATGTGTGTTCATCAGATACTTTTCCCATCTATCTTTCGGGATCTTTATCATTAGTTCATGTTCCCAATCTTCTCTTAGTGCCTCTGTAGAGGATAATTCTCTATTTAATATACTATTATAAATATATTAATTTTTGTGAATCAGCCTTAATATTCATTGCTTCTTCTAAAGGGTCTAAAAATATAGTTTGAAATCTATATATATGTTTCTTCATAAAGTCACATAGCTGTATATATTTAAAATATTGATTATCACTCAGTTTAAATTTTGATTTTAAGTTGAAATAATAACAATTTGCCCAATTCATACATATCTCCTACTTTCCTAATCCCCAGTCTATCCCATTGTTTATATGTTTTGTCGATAAGAGATGGTTTGCATGCAGGATTGTTCAATATTGGGGTTAGTACTGATAGATTATTTAATTTCAAGGATAATTTTATTTGTTTCCAAATTGTTATTGTATTGTGAATAATTGGGTTCTTATATATTAAACTATTAAATTTTATTGGTAAGAACAAGATCGTTCCTATATCGCACGGGAAACACTCCTCTTTTTCCTCATCATCTAGCATACCAGAGGACGGAGAAATTCAGAGACCAGCAGAGGAGGACAAAGGGCTTAATTAGGAAAGGAAAAATAGATTATGAAAGAAAACTGGCAGGGAACATAAAAACTGACTGCAAAAGTTTTTATAGATATGTGAAGAGAAAGAGATTAGTTCAAACAAATGTAGGTCCCTTGCAGTCAGAAACAAGTGAGTTGATCATGGGGAACAAGGATATGGCGGACCAATTGAATAACTACTTTGGTTCCGTCTTCACTAAGGAAGACATAAATAATCTGCCGGAAATAGCAGGGGACCGCGGGTCAAAGGAGGAATTGGGTGAAATCCAGGTTAGTCGGGTAGTGGTGTTGGGTAAATTGAATAGATTAAAGGCCGATAAATCCCCAGGGCCAGATAGGCTGCATCACAGAGTACTTAAGGAAGTAGCTCAGGAAATAGTGGATGCATTAGTGATAATCTTTCAAAACTCTTTAGATTCTGGAGTAGTTCCTGAGGATTGGTGGGTAGCAAACGTAACCCCTCTTTTTAAGAAGGGAGGGAGAGAGAAACGGGGAATTACAGACCAGTTAGTCTAACATCGGTAGTGGGGAAACTGCTAGTCAGTTATTAAAGATGGGATAGCAGCACATTTGGAAAGTGGTGAAATCATTGGACAAAGTCAGCATGGATTTACGAAAGGTAAATCATGTCTGACGAATCTTGTGGAATTTTTCGAGAATGTAGCTAGTAACGTGGATAAGGGAGAACCAGTGGATGTGGTGTATCTGGACTTCCAGAAGGCTTTCGACAAGGTCCCAGATAGAGATTAGTATTCAAACTTAAAGCATACGGCATTAGGGGTTCAGTATTGATGTGGATAGAGAACTGGCTGGCAAACAGGAAGCAAAGAGTAGGAGTAAACGGGTCCTTTTCACAATGGCAGGCAGTGACTAGTGGGGTACCGCAGGGCTCAGTGCTGGGACCCCAGCTATTTACAATATATATTAATGATCTGGATGAGGGAATTGAAGGCAATATCTCCAAGTTTGCGGATGACACTAAGCTGGGGGGCAGTGTTAGGTGTGAGGAGGATGCTAGGAGAATGCAAGGTTGCTTGGATAGGCTGAGTGAGTGGGCAAATGTTTGGCAGATGCAGTATAATGTGAATAAATGTGAGGTTATCCACTTTGGTTGGAAAAACAGGAAAGCAGACTATTATCTAAATGGTGGCCGATTAGGAAAAGGGGAGATGCAGCGAGACCTGGGTGTCATGGTACACCAGTCATTGAAAGTAGGCATGCAGGTGCAGCAGGCAGTGAAAAAAGCGAATGGTATGTTAGCGTTCATAGCAAAAGGATTTGAGTATAGGAGCAGGGAGGTTCTACTTCAGTTGTACAGGGTCTTGGTGAGACCACACCTGGAGTGTTGCGTACAGTTTTGGTCTCCAAATCTGAGGAAGGGCATTATTGCCATAGAGGGAGTGCAGAGAAGGTTCACCAGACTGATTCCTGGGATGTCAGGACTGTCTTATGAAGAAAGACTGGATAGACTCGGTTTATACTCTCTAGAATTTAGGAGATTGAGAGGGGATCTTATAGAAACTTACAAAATTCTTAAGGGGTTGGACAGGCTAGATGCAGGAAGATTGTTCCCGATGTTGGGGAAGTCCAGGACAAGGGGTCACAGCTTAAGGATAAGGGGGAAATCCTTTAAGACCGAGATGAGGAAGACTTTTTTCACACAGAGAGTGGTGAGTCTCTGGAACTCTCTGCCACAGAGGGTAGTTGAGGCCAGTTCATTGGCTATATTTAAGAGGGAGTTAGATGTGGCCCTTATGGCTAAGGGGATCAGAGGGTATGGAGAGAAGGCAGGTACGGGATACTGAGTTGGATGATCAGCCATGATCATATTGAATGGCAGTGCAGGCTCGAAGGGCCGAATGGCCTACTCCTGCACCTATTTTCTATGTTTCTATGTTTCCATTCTTATCCACTCCGACTGGTGAGTGGAACTATCCAACCAGTACATTATGTTCTTAATATGCACTGTGCAGTAATAATACGTAAAGTTAGGTAATGATAAACCCCCAACTTCTTTAGGTTTACACAAATGCTTTCATTGAATTCTGTGTGTTCTATAATCCCATATAAAATTAGTGATATTAGAATCTAGTTTTTTAAAAAAATATTTTGGAATATATATTGGGACCGCTTGAAATAAATATATTAATTGTGGTAAGAAAGTCATTTTAAATAGCGTTAGTTCTACCTATCAATGAGAGCGGGAGTGTTTTCCAAAATGTAATCATAACATTCAGTTTATTTAATAGTGGCATAAAATTGGCACTAAATAATGATTTGTGTCTTCTCGTAATTTGAATACCCAAATACTTGAATTTTTCTGTTGCAATTTTGAAAGGGAATTTTAATAAGTGTCTCGCATCCTGTGGTTTTAAAGACATAATTTCGCTTTTATTCCAATTTATTCTATATCCTGAAAAAGAACCAAATTCCTCAATTAGTGTTAATAAGATGGGGATACTCCTTTGTGTATTAGTAATATATAAAATAATATCATCAGCACATAATGACATTTTATTCTTTGAGTCCTTAGTATTATATCCATGAATATTGGAATGATTTCTATTGTCTATTGTTTATTGTTTTTTAAATGTCTTTTAATTTTTCCTTGCTTTGACTCTCTTCTGGTCCTCTCCTTCCCTGCACTCCCGAAAATCATTAACCTTGTCTTGGCTTTACTTTCTTTTCCTTAAACACTACACCGGCTGAAGCCTTGCCTCACCTTTAAACATTTTCTCCAATTAATAATTGGACAGAAAAATTCTGAAGTTGCAAATGCCAAAGACTTGAGGGAATAGCTTTCAGGTGAGTGCGACAAAGCTTAAAGGAGATGAGTGGAGAACCTTTTAGTGGTGGGTGCTTGGAACCTGCTGCCTGGGCTGGTGGAGTGGCATTTAAGAGGCTTTTGGATAGGCACATGGATGTACAGGAAATGGAGGGATATGGATCATCTGGAGGAAGAGATTAGTTTAACGGCCATCATGTTCAGCACAAGCACTGTGGGTTGAACATGACGCCAAGTTACGCTAATCTCCGCAGCCTGCACGTGAACCATATCCCTCCATTGCCTGTTCCTGTGCCGTATCTTTACCTATTAGTGCCTCTCCAACAGTCTTGCTATCTGTAGCCATTGGATGCGATTTCTAGTGTGCCTCGTATTTCCGCCTGCTGTAACTCTGTTATTGGCAAGGAAATGTCTACATGGTGATGTGCTATGAGAAACTGTTCTCTAAACTACTTGATCAGCAGTGGATTAAAGCTGATTGTGCAATTTTTGAGTCGCCCACTCGTTGTAGAGTTGGCTACTTTGTCAACAGAGGCTTCCTCTTTTGCATTGCCCAGTTATACTCTTGTATTTCCTATTACACCATCTTTCATCTCCTATCGCACGTCCAGCCTTGCATCATTCTCGTTATACAATTTTTGTTGTTTCTTTGTTCCGAGTATTTCCTGTGATCTCAACTCTCTGCCACGGCAGAGATTGTAGAGGGAAAACTCTAACCTTGTGATACTAACCTTAACCTTGGTCATAGAAACATAGAAAATAGGTGCAGGAATAGGCCCTTCGAGCCTGCGCCGCCATTCAATATGATCATGGCGGTCCCGTCACCGGTTATATTATCTCCTGCATCCCAGTACAATCCTTTTTGCTAATCCCTGTTTCTCCTTCAATCCAAACCTTAATTGTATGGAACTTTCGAATCCTTTTTTATAA
The DNA here is from genome assembly GCA_035221665.1 of Okamejei kenojei. NCBI lineage: Eukaryota > Metazoa > Chordata > Chondrichthyes > Rajiformes > Rajidae > Okamejei > Okamejei kenojei. Next base: position 27,705,323 of record CM069158.1, on the reverse strand, counting down.
TTGCGACCCCTTCTTTTTTTGAAAAGCTCCTCAAGACTGGAGACGCAAGGAACTGCAGATGCTGGAATCTTGTGCAGGGGTCAGTGCTGGAGTAATTTAGTGGGTAGGGCAGCATCTCCAGAGGATGTGGGTAGGTATCCCTCAGACTGAAAGGTCGCCTATCCACGTCCTCCAACGATGTTGCCTGATGACTCCAGCACAGTGCCTAACTCCTCAAGTGTATCTCTATGGCTGTGCTTTTGCTAGATCATCTTGATTTATTTTGTGACAAACGTACTCTTTGTACAACAATGATAATAGTATCCTCTGGCGTCAAACAGCATGGAAACAGGCCCTTCGGCCCAACGTGCCCATGCCGGCCAACATGCCCCATCTACACCTACCTGCGTTTGGCCCATATCCCTCTAAACCTGTCCAATCCATGTATCAGTCTAAATGTTTCTTTAGCATAGGATTGCTTCTCAGTCCTGCCCAGAGAAGCATTGTACAGTACTGCGGAAGCTCAAAGTCAGAAAGGAAGACCTTTGGACTCTATAACTTACCAGTGGTCAGGTAGCGACTGTGAAGTGAAGCCAAATAACACTTCAAGTAGATGATTCCTCTTTCCAATCCGGGTAAAAGATCAAAATAAGTACAAAGGATAAAAGGAAAATAAAATAAGAGAGGGCAGCCACGGTGGCGCAGCAGTAGAGTTGCTGCCTTACAGCGTTTGCAGCGCCGGAGAACCAAGTTCAATCCCCACTATGGGTGTTGATTGTGTGGAGTTTGCATGTTCTCCCCGTGACCGCGCGAGTTTTCTCTGAGATCTTTGTTTTTATCCCACACTCCAAAGACATACAGGCATGTAGTCTAATTGGCTTGGTGTATGTGTAAACAATTGTCACCAGTGCGTGCAGGATAGTGTTAATGCGCGGGGATCATTGGTCGGTGCGGGATCAGTGGGCCAAAGGGCCTGTATCTCTGAAAAGATCTCTGATGGGTCTGGAGGAATGAAAGGATATAGGGGTATGTGCAGGAAAGGCGTAACACTTGTTGAATGGGACCTACTCCTGCTGTTTCTTGTGGTGCTATCCTGAGAAAGTGATGCCACCTTTTGAGGTAATCGGCCACAGTACATTCCCTATGTTCTGTACTTTCTTTTCCTTTGTACATACTTGTCATACACTTGTGTGTGGTATGATTTGCCTGGATAGCATACAAAATAAAACTTTGCATTGTTCATGGAGCAGTGCAGCATAGGAACAAGCAGTTCAGGCCACAATGTCTTGTGGTGCTAAGATGTCAACATGAGCTCATCCACACTGCCGACATGTGATCTACATTCCTCCATTCCCTCCACGTCCATGGGCCTATTTAAAAGACTCTTAATGGCCACTATCGTTCACAAGTTGCAGGAGTAGAATTGGGCCATTTGGCCCATCGAGTTCACTCCGCCATTCAATCATGGCTGATCTCTGCCTCCCAATCCCATTTTCCTGCCTTCTCCCCTTAACCCTTGACACCGGTTCTAATCAAGAATTTGTCTATCTCTGTCTTAAAAATATCCACTGACTTGGCCTCCACAGCCCTCTGTGGCAATGAACTACCCTCTGACTAAAGAAGTTCCTCCTCACCACCTTTCTAAAAGAGCGCCTTTTAACTCTGAGGCTATGACCGCTGGTCTTAGCTGTCTATCTGGTCCTATCTGCCTTCACCAGCACCCCTAGCAGCACGTTCCATGCACCCACCAGATTTTATTAAAGGCAATTTTTATACATTTTGGTTTCACCATGTAGAAATTACAGCAGTGTTTATATATCATCCTCCCCCATTTCGGGGCACCACAATGCTTGGGACAGAGCAATGTCATGTAAATGAAAGTAGTCATGTTCAGTATTTTGTTGCATATCCTTTGCATGCAATGACTGCTTGAAGTCTGCGATTCATGGACATCACCAGTTGCTGGGTGTCTTCTCTGGTGCTGTAATGCAGCAACTCAACCACTGCGCTGCCCCTTTCTTGACAATCGTGACCTTGGCCAATCTGCAAACTCCGCTTGTCCTAAGTGAAAAAAAACCGATGTGATTGAAAAAAAATTGTTCAGCAAACCTTTTGGTATATTTTCCTTTTGCAGTTCTGTGGAGTGCGTCATTAGCTGATTAGCCGTGCACTTTGTCCAAACCATAAGTAATTCCTGCTATTTCCCCTGGACGGATAAAGCCCTGCACAAGACCAGTCTCTTCAAACAACAAAACTGTGAATTCTTTTATAACACGTCTCATGAGTTCAGCTCCAAGTCCACGGTAATTCCCGGCGGGGATCAATTTGCTAGGCGGTGGAATCGTGTTTCGATGACTTGTTAGATTGGATTATACTGTCCTGTCACACTATCAAAGGAAAAATCTTGGGAGAAAATTTGATTTTAGCTATTTGTACCAAATGACATCTTTGTCTTCAAAAGGAATTGCCTGAGAAAAAAAAAATGTTCTTTGGTCTTTAAGATCCTTTGGTGGCCCCCTTCTGGATTTGAACAGAGCTATAGGGCTAATAAATAGTCATTCCTCCCCTCCCTGTCTCTTTTTTTGCATTCCCTTGTACCCCCATTACCTAGCTTCCTCCTTTCACGACTGAAATTACCATTTACAGAGATATCTGAATTACTGAGAATTCACTGTGCTTAATCTCTACTGAATTTAAAGATGCTTCATAGAACTAGGCCTATAATACACACCGTGTGCACGCTGGCCAGCGATTATCCTTTCACATTCGTTTTATGTTATCCCACTTTCACATCCACTCCTCGCACAGTCGGGGTAATTTACAGCGGCCAATTAACCTACAAACATGTACGTCTTTGGGATGTGGTTGGAAACCAGAGCAGCTGGAGGAAACCCACGTGGTCTCGTGGAGAGCGTGCAAACTCCACACAGACAGCACTCAAGGTCAGGATCAAACCCCAGTCTCTGGCGCTGTGAGGCAGTGACTCTATGCTGTCCAATGCTGGAACAAAACTGAAGACAGACACAAAAAACTGGAGTAAGGCAGCATCTCTGAAGAGAAGGAATGGGTAACGTTTCTGAAGAAGGGTCTCTACATGAAAGGTCAGCCATTCCTTCTCTCCAGAGATGCTGCCTGTCCCGCTGAGTTACTCCAGCTTTTTGTGTCAACGTTCGGTTTAAACGAGCAGCTGGAGTTCCTTCCTGTGCACTGGAGCCAAACTATTACAACATTAGATTCAAAATGATATTTTTCCGTGATGCTGTTGAAATGCGTGATTGTTTCTGGAAGTTGCCCACTCGGCTGGTTATTTTACCCATTGTTTTGTTTTTATTTTTGACAGGGAGCACGTGTGTCATTCTGTCTTTTCCCTTCATCTTTAACCCCCCCGTGGGCACTAGCGAAGGTGTCTCACAGTGGATTGAACTTGTTTACTTCATTCCTTTCATCGTAATTTTCCAGTTTGGCTGGGCCGCGGTGCAGATCTCCCACCTGTCCCTGATACCAGAGCTCGTCGCCAACAAGCATGAGCGGGTGGAGCTCACTGCTTTCAGGTAAAACTTCAGCTCCTGATTTTAATTGTTGTTAACTTTAGACTTCAGAGATGCAGACTTTACGAGAGCAGGGCCTTCGGCGCAGCGCGTGCGTGCCGACCATCGATCGCCCCGTACACTAGCACTGTCCTAGCATTGTCACACTGTGGTCAGTTTTCAGCATGAAATTTTCCCAGTGGGTGAAATGTTTCAAACTTTGCATGAGGATTTTTTTTAATTGAGCAGTTTAAAAGAAGGCACTTTTTCCCTGACATTTTAGGTACATGTTAGTATTGTCGATCTCCTCTGTGCTTTGTTCTTTAACGTTTCGGTGCAATTTGTAGTAGTTTCAGGTGTCTGCGGTAGAATTGCTCTCTTGTCATTGCTGGAGGACAATACAATTTAACCACTGTTGCTTGTACGTATTATTATAACACAAGGAAGCCATTGGGCCAGTTGGATCCATGCCTGTTCCCCCACCAGAGCAACCACACCAGTCCCTTTTTCCTGCTCCTTATATCCTTTGCAGACTCCGCTCAGTCCATTACAGGGACCAGACTCCCCATTATTGACTCGTCCACTCTTCACACTGCCTTGCGAAAGCACCCAACACAATCAAAGACTGTTTCCACCCCAGTCATTCTTCCGTCATTCTCTCTCTCTCTCTCTCTCTCTCTCTGGCAGGATTCGGTACAGTCCTTCCATAAGCTAGGGTGCAGTCCTGAATTTTTTTTTCCTCACTTTCTTCCCCCTCCAACCTACCTCATTGAAGACGTTGCGCTTTTCCTCTGGAACCTTTAACCTACAATGCTGAGAAACTATATTCTGCACTCTTTCTTTTTCTCTTTGCTCTTCCTATTGTACTTGTGTCGGGCTTGACTGTATTCAGTTACAGGTCATCCGATAGCACACAAAATAAAATGCTCTTTACAGTATCTCAGTACAGGTGGCAATAATTAACCTAACACTGTAACCTTGCGCCTCCAGTCTCGCTCGTGAGCCTGTCAGCTGCATGTGGAGCATGTTGATCCTACGACAACTCTCTAAGCTGTCTGCATTGTTTTTCTAGGTATGCTTTTACTGTTGTGGCCAACCTTGCGGTGTATGCGATCGTGTGGGTGCTGTTTCGCTTCCAAACTGATGACGTCGACAGCAGCCTTGGCAGGCAGGACATCCCACTGTTCAGGGTGAGTTCAGCGGCTCCACTTGGCTCGATCTTATTTCATAATGTACCATTTTCTCCTTGCCCTGTGATCCCCACCATCGCCCCTCCAACTATTCAAGGATTTTGATTTTGGCAATGATTTAGTGTGAAATATCCCCCCCCCCCCGAGCACATTAATGCTGTTGGGCATGAGCAGCGGGGTGAAGCATTGGGACTGGCGACTTTAAAGCAACTTCGGTAAAGATGGTGCCAGGGTAGGAGAGACAGTGGTGCAGCGGTAGAGCGTCAGAGACCCTGGTTCGAGCGTGACTACGGGAGCTGCCTGTACAGAGTTTGTAATATTCTGCCTGTGACCACGTGGGTTTGCCCACGGTGCTCTGGTTTCTGTCCACACTCTAATGAAGTACAGGTTTGTAGGGTCATTGGCTTTGGTAAACATAGTAAATTGCCCAGAGTGGGATCACTTGTCGGTGGGCTGTCGGGCTTATTCCTGCTCTGTATCTGTAAACTCTAAAGAGAGGAGGCAGGGGTTTAGAAAGTAGACTGCACAGACCCTGAAGCGTGTGATGGATATCTGGAAGACCCCAGAAAACCTAGCAGGAGGAAGGTACATTTTTGAGATTGTGGAGAGGTCGGGAACTGAATGCAAATATTTCACAAGCAGATTTCTTCTGTCAATTTCCTCATTTGCGCAGTCTTGACATGTCAACTTCTGTTTTATGTAGAAAATATCTATGACGCTAATCAGCTGATGCTCCCACTGCCTTAATCATCGACTTTAGTGGAAATGGAGTTTGGTGATCGTCATGTTTTTGTAAATTCTAAATTTCTTCCCTTCCTCGCATCTGAATTCTGACCGGTTGTAAAACAGATAATGCATAGGTTTTTTTTCAATTAGAATTTTAAATACAGTTTGTCCATTGACCATTTTGCAGACTGGGAGATCGTTTACCTGAACACCTTCGCTCAGTCTGCCTTGACCTACGAGATCTCCCGGTCGCCAAACACTATCACTTCCCATCCCATTCCCACACTGACCTTTCTGTCCTGGGCCGCCTCCATTGTCCGAGTGAAGCCAAATGCAAATTGAAGGAACGGCACCTCATATTTTGCTTGGGCAGCTTACAACCCAGTGGTATGAACATTGACTTCTCTAACTTCAAATAACCCTTGCTTTCCCTCCCTCTTTGTCCCTTCCCCACCCGCGTCATTGTACCAGATTCACTGTCGTCCTGTTGAGTTTTCCTGCCTGTATAACTCGTTATCACCTATCCCAAACCAACAATGGATCATTGTGGGCTCCACCTTTCCTTGATCATCGTTGCTTTTTGCAGGTCTTTCATTAATTTATTCTATGTAATTTCTATATCTCTCGTTTTCCTCTCCCCTGACTCTAAAAAAAATGTCTTGATCTGAAATGTCATCTTTTCTCCAGAGATGCTGCCTGACTTGCTGAGTTCTCCAGCTTTTTGTCTGTCTATGCAAATTTCCGGCATCAGCAGTTCCTTCCGACACATTGCATTTACGTTGCATTACACAGACCAACGCACAAGACAGGCTGTATCTGTGGAGAGAGGAACGGACTTAACTGAAAAGTCTTTGAGTGAAATATTAACTCTCGACAGAAGGTTGCCTGAATTGAACTGCTGAGTTTCAAAAGCTTTGGTTGTAAAACAATTGACATTCTAAAAGTCACGTTAAGGTAGCCTTACAAATGCAAGTGTCGGCGCCCTATATGTGGCGACCCTTTGCATACTTTGTGTACGATATAGTATTTCACTGACATGCATGATATGTGATAAAGTATCAATCAATTTAGAGAATTAATAGGTTATTCTCTATAGCTTTGTAACTGCAACATTTTACTTACTGAACATTTTCACCAGGTTTTACTTCATCCTGTCCCTTAATGTGGACTTTCATTGCCACAGAAGGCTGTGGAGGGCACGTTAATGGAAAATTTTAAGGCAGACTTGGATAGATTCTTGGTTAGCATGGGTGTCAGGGGTTATGGGAAGAAGGCAGGAGAATGAGGTTAAGAGGGAACGATAGAACATGAATGGCCTAATTTTGCTCCTTTCACTTATGGAGCTAATGTTTTGTTCCAGGTTGATTTAGTTTAGTTAGAGATACAGCACGGGAGCAGGGCCTTCAGCCCATCGTATCAGTACTGAGCACTATCCTGCACACCAGGGAGAATTTACAATTTTCACTGAAGCCAATTAACCTACAAACCTGTATGTCTTTGGAATGTGGGAGGAAACCAGAGCACCCGGTGAAAACGCATCCCGGTCCCGGGGAGAACGTAAAACTCCGTACAGACAGCACCCATAGTCAGGATCGACCGGGGTCCCTGGCACTGTAAGGCAGCAACTCTACCGCTGCACCACCGTGCCAACTTAGTCTTAACTGCTCGGGTAGTGGGTTTTAAAACGACGGCAACGGACACGTCACAGCTGCTTAAAACTCTGCTGTTATTTGCTTGCAGACCCTGGCTTTGGTTGTTGTTGGAATTGGCTTTGTGACTACGATGCTGTTCCACATTGGAACTCGGGAGAAGCTACGGAATGAAGAGGTGCAGATCGCTGACGAGCATACGCCCATCCTTGACAGTTCCGGGAAATGTCACAGCCAGCACATGCTCAGCTGGAAACATTGGCTGAAGGAGTTTTCTTTCTACCACGTAAGTGACCCTGTGGCCTTGCGGATGGGCATGGGACCGAAAGTTGATCAGTAGCTGAGGAAAGTCTGGCGTTAATGCGGTGGTGATCCCCAGAGCCACGAACAGGAGGTGGCAGAGCCTACAGAACCATCACAGGAACGGGGGTGGGACCCGTCTTGCCCGTTGACTCCATCTCCACTCACTAAGAGCAATCCAGTTTGTTCCTCTTTTGATTTATATATAGAATGGTACATGCCCTTTGACCCCCAATGTCTGGGCCGAACATGATACAGAGATATGTTGCCAGGAAACGAGGGCCTGAGCTGTAGGGAGAGGTTGAGCAATAGACAATATGTGCAGGAGGAGGCCATTCGGCCCTTTGACCCAGCACTTCCATTCAATGTGATCATGGCTGATCATCCCCAATCAGTACCCCGTTCCTGCCTTCTCCCCAGATCCCCTGACTCCACTATCTTTAAGAGCCCTATATAGCTCTCTCATGAAAGTATCCAGGGAACCGGCCTCCATCTGAGGCAGAAAATTCCACACTCACAACTCTCTGAGAAAAGGTGTTTCCTCGTCCGTTCTAAATGGCTTACCCCTTATTCTTAAACTGTGGCCCCTGGTTCTGGACTCCCCCCAACATCGGGAACATGTTTCTTGCCTCTAACGTGTCCAAACCCTTAACAATCATATATATTTCAATAAGATGCCCTCTCATCCTTCTAAACTCCAGAGTGTACAAGCCCAGCCGCTCCATTCTCTCAGCATATGACAGTCCCGCCATCCCGGGAATTAACCTTGAAAACTTACGCTGCACTCCCTCAATAGCAAGAATGTCCATCCTCAAATTAGGGGACCAAAACTGCACACAATACTCCAGGTGTGGTCTCACTAGGGCCAGGACTTTATGCCTTGGAGCACTGGAGGATGCGGGGTGAATGTATAGAGGTATATAAGATCATGAGAGGAATCGATAAGGTAGATGTGCAGCCTATTACCAAGAGTAGGGGAATGGAGAACCAGAAGACATTTTGGTGGTGATAGATGACCAGATCTTCATGTCTCTACAGGACATATGTAGAAATGTCCCTTTCTACAAATGTTGTTGTGGCACTTGCCTCAAACACCCCCTCTGCAAGCTTGTTCCTTATGCCCACAACCCTCTGAGTGAAGGTCTTCAGAAATTCATTGCCACCATTTCAAGGTTTATTATGTGGCCCAAGTTGTACAGTAATAAAATAGAAACAATTGATTTAATGGCTGTACTAATTTTGCCATTGATTGGGAAACTCTGGCACTGTCAACTCATCGCATGCTTTGTTCCGTCCCGCTCCCCTTCCAGTTGTGTCCCTTTCCTTCCCAAACAACCCTTCTCCTGATTTTTCAAAAGAATGGCCCATAAATCGAAATACTAAATGTTTTCAACTATTTGAGAGTATTTACAGGCTAGTTGGTCTTTGTTCCTTCTTTTGACAGGTGGCCTTATTGTACATGTGCACTCGGCTAATGGTCAACCTCTCGCAGGTCTACATTGCGATGTACCTGACCTATACTCTACTGCTGCCAAAGGTATGTGCGATTGAATAAATGCATGCTTATTCTGAGATCGGCAAATTCCCGGGTAGTGTTTGCTGAGCTTGGTACAATGGCAAGAACATCATGCTGATGACTAACTAGGTTAGGTATGCCATGTGTGGTCCTATGACTGCCTGTATCTGAGTGAGTCAACGCCATCTAATGCAATGGGGAACTTCCACTGCTGATTTGGCCCATATTTCTCTCTTTGCTCTCCATTCAAGGCTGCTTATTTACCTGCAATTTATGGTACGCTGCTCAAGACCGTTTCATTAAGACCCAAGAATCTTGGGGTCGGGCAGAGGTAGAGTTGCTGCCTTACAGCTCCAGAGACCCGGGTTCGACCCTGACTACGGGTGTTGTCTGTACAGAGTTTGTGCGTTCCCCCTGTGACTGCGTGGGTTTTCTCCTGGTGCTCCGGCTTCCTACCACGCTCCAAAGACGTAGTTTTGTAGGTTCATTGGCTTAAGTAAAATTATAAATTGCCCCTAGTGTGTAGGATAATGTTAGTGTAAGGGGCTATCACTGGTCGGCGAGGACTTGGTGGGCAGAAAAGCCTGTTTCGATGTTATTATGTCATTAAAGTGTCATCTTAATTAAAAGGTTACACAAAAGGCTGGAGACTCAGCGGGTGCAGCAGCATCTAAGGAGCGAAGGAGATAGGCGACGTTTCGGGTCGAGACCCTTCTTCAGACTGATCAGGGAAACGAGAGATATAGACGGTGATGTGGAGAGATAAAGAACAATGAATGAAAGATATGCAAAAAAGTATCGATGATAAAGGGAACAAGCCACTGTAAGCTGTTTGTGCTGTGAAAATGAGAAGCTAGTGCGACTAGGGTGGGGGAGAGAGATAGAGATAGAGGGAATGCCAGGGCCCGAGGGCTGAGGGAGAGGTGGGAAGGGGAGGAGACAGCAAGGGTTAACAGAATTGAGAAAATTCTATGTTCAAGCCCAGAGGATGCAGACTCCCCAAGCGGAATATGAGGTGCTGTTCCTCCAACTTGCGGTGTTGCTCACTCTGGCCGTGGAGGAGGCCCAGGACCGAGAGGTCGGATATGGAATGGGAGAGGGAGTTGAAATGCTGAGCCACCGGGAGGTCGGCTTGGCTATTGCGGACCAAGCGGAGGTGTTCGGCAAAACGATCCCTCCACATCTTAATTGAAAGACTAGGAGCCTGGTGAATTGGTGTTTGCTGCCACCCTCTGGTCAAAGAAAGTACAGCAACCTGCTAAAGGTTTACATAGAAACATAGAAATTAGGTGCAGGAGCAGGCCATTCGGCCCTTCGAGCCTGCACCGCCATTCAATATGATCATGGCTGATCATCCAACTCAATATCCTGTACCTGCCTTCTGTCCATACCCCCTGATTCCTTCAGCCACAAGGGCCACATCCAACTCCCTCTTAAATATGGCCAACGAACTGGCCTCAACTACCTTCTGTGGCAGAGAATTCCACAGATTCACCACTCTCTGTGTGAAAAACGATTTTCTCCATCTCGGTCCTAAAAGACTTCCCCTTATCCTTAAACTGTGACCCCTTGTCCTGGACTTTCCCAACATCGGGAACAATGTTCCTGCATCTAGCCTGTCCAACCCCTTAAGAATTTTGTAAGTCCTCTATGAGATCACCCCCCAATCTTCTAAATTCCAGCGAGTACAAGCCGAGTCTATCCAGTCTTTCTTCATATGGAAGTCGTGCCATCCCAGGAATCAGTCTGGTGAACCTTTTCTGTACTCCCTCTATGGCAAGAATGTCTTTCCTCAGATTATGAGACCAAAACTATACGCAATACTCCAGGTATGGCCTCACCAAGACCCTGTACAACTGCAGTAGAACCTCCCTGCTCTTGTACTCAAATCCTTTTGCTATGAATGCCAACATACCATTCGCGTTCTTCACAGCCTGCTGCACATGCATGCCTACTTTCAATGGCTGGTGTACCATGACACCCAGGTCTAGCTGCATCTCCCCTTTTCCTTATCGGTCACCATTCAAATAATAGTCTACCTTACTGTTTTTGCCACCAAAGTGGATGACCTCACATTTATCCACATTATACTGCATCTGCCATGCATTTGCCCACTCACCCAGTCTATCCAAGTCATCCTGCAGCCTCTTAGCATCCTCCTCACAGCTAACACTGCCCCCCAGCTTCGTGTCATCCGCAAACCTGGAGATGTTGCATTCAATTCCCTCATCCAGATCATTAATATATATTGTAAATAGCTGGGGTCCCAGCACTGAGCCTTGCGGTACCCCACTAGTCACTGCCTGCCATCCTGAAAAGGACCCGTTCACTCCTACTCTTAGCTTCCTGTCTGCCAGCCAGTTCTCTATCCACATCAATACTGAACCACCAATACCGTGTGCTTTAAGTTTGCATACCAATACGAACAAGCTTGATGGGGGGAATGGGCTAAGGGCAAAGATCGGAGAGCTGGCAGTGGCTTAGTCTTCTCTCCAACCCATTGTCCTCAAACATTTGGAAAACTGGATCAGTTATATCTGCTGTATCATTCAATATTCACTTGACAGCAACTTAGTTGAAGCTACTGCTTGAAAACGACCCTTTGGCCAACAAAGTTCATGCCGACCATCGATTACCTTTTCACACTAGTACTATGTTTTCCTGCTATCTCATCCACTCCCTAAATACTAAGGGAAATTTACAGAGGGGCCACACGTCTTTGGGATGTGGGAGGAAACGGGGGCACCCGGAGGAAACTAGCGCGTCACACGTGACGAACGTGCAAACTCCGCACAGGCAGCACCTGTGGTTGGGATTGAGCCGGGGTCTTTGGCGCAGTGAGGCAGCAGCTCTACCCGGTGCGCCACTGTGCCGCCTAGCACAGGAAGAAATTAGGAAGCTTTAGGTGTGCATTTTCTTGCTCCGTTTTCTTGCAGACTCTGCCTTATTTGTTTGCAACGTGAATGAAATGTTGATCCTATTAGATATGCAGACTTTAAAAATTCCATCTCTTTTTTTTGTTTTGCAGAACTACATTGCCATGATCCCTCTGGTGATGTACATCAGTGGATTGCTCTCCTCTTTCCTCATGAAGCCTGTCAATAAATGCATTGGGAGGAATGTGAGTGCTGTTAGCATTCTCAGTTGGTGCAACTTTTTTTAAAGTTCAATCATTAAATACATTCTAATTTTTTTTTCCCCCTACAAGTGCGGTAGGTGGGAGGATCTATTTTAGTATCGTACATAATCGGCGAGGTATCTTTCTTCGGGGCGAGTGATTCCGCTGAATGAGCAGAAATTTAATCTAAAGCCTAGTTTAGATCTGTAAAGTAAAACCAACTCCAACATAACTTTATTGTAAAGAATTGTGGGCAGCATGGTAGTGCAGCAGTGGAGTTGCTGCCTTACAGCACCAGAGACCAGGACACGGGTGCTGTCTGTACGGAGTTTCTACTTTCTCACCGTTTAGTAATGTTAAAATTGTACAAGGCATTGGTAAGACCAATTCTGGAGTATGGTGTACAATTTTGGTGCCTGGGTTCAACAAAATAGAGAGAGTACAGAGGAGATTTACTAGAAAGTTGCCAGGGTTCCAGCAACTATGTTACAGAGAAAGGTTGAACAAGTCAGGTCTTTATTCTTTGGAGCGCAGAAGGTTTTGGGGGACTTGATTGAGGTCTGTAAAAATGATGAAAGGGGATAGACAGAGTTGACGTTTTTTACCTTGAGGGTAGGGGCATTCAAACAAGAGGGCATTGCATAGGGGGGACAAACAAGAGGCATTCGTTACTTTACTCAGAGGGTGGTGGCTGTGTGGAATCAGCTTCCAGCAGAAGTGTGGAGGCAGGATCCAGAGTGGATGGAGTGTATGTGAAGGGCTGAGTGCAGGTAGATGGGACTAGGGGAATGGAGTCGGCACGGACTGGAAGGGCCGAGAGGCCTGTTTCCCATTGCTGTAATAGTTATAGTGGTTATATGTTATATGTGTTTTATATGTTTATATGGTGACGCTCTGGTTTCCTCCACCGTCCAAAGACCATAACCTCTGACACCTGTACGAATCAAAGAGTTTAGAGGGATGGTGGTCAAACTTGGGCAACTTGGACCAGTGTAGATGGGTGACTGGGTCAGCATGGAAGAGTTGGGCCGAAGGTCCTGTTTCTGTGGTGTTTAACGCTAAGACAACTTCGTCTTTAAGACCGTCTTCTCAGCAGGAAATAATCTGGACTGAACCTAAGCTAAAGACAACAAAGTTGGGGTAAGTCAGCGGGTCAGGCAGCATCTCTGGAGAAAAGGAATTGGTGACGTTTCGGGTCGAGACTCTTCTTCACACTAAGCCTGGGCTGGGGAATGGGAAACGAGAGATATAGATGTTACGTAGGATAAAAGAATGAAAGACCTGCAAAAAGCAACGATGATATAAACGGTGATTTAGCCTGTTTGTCAATGTTGCCGACCTCTGGCCACTTAGTTACTTCCCTCCTTTGTTTCCTTTTCCTGTAGATGACCTACTTCCTTGGGATTGTGATGATCCTAGTCTTCGCTTACTGGCTCTGGTTTTTTCAGATCGACAACAGCATATTCGGGGCAGCGGTCCTTCTCGGCAGCGGGTCCGCCACCATTTTGGTGACCTCTCTCTCCATGACTGCCGACCTCATAGGAGAAAACACTGTAAGACATTGGGATGCTGGGGAAAGGCTGTGTGGAATCGGGTGACTGAATTGTGGAGAGTGTTGTGTTACAGCAAACCTATGCTGGAGAGAGGGGAATGTGTGGACGATTGTGTCGGGTCCCTTTTGTCTTCCCTTGTGAAAGCTCCGACTGTTTGCAGATACCATCCGGTGGCGTAGCTTACAGCACCAGAGACCCTGGTTCATTCCTGACCTTGGACCGCTCTCTGTGTGGAGTTTGCACGTTCTCCTTGTGACTGCGTGGGATTCCTCCAGGTGCTCCGGTTTCTTCTCGAATCCCAAATGTGTGGGTTTGTAGGTTAATTGGCCTCTTTAAATAAAGGATGGACACAGGGGATGGACACAGAACTAGCGTGAACGTGTAATTAATGGGCGGTGGGTGAAGGGACTGTTTTCATGCCATTCCATTCAATTCTAAATCTTGTGTGCAGATGCAAGGAACTGCAGATGCTGGTTTACAAAAAAGGACAACATGCTGGAGTAACTCTGCAGGTTAGGCAGCATCTTTGGAGAACACGAATAGCTAACGTTTTGGGTCAGGACCCTTCTTCAGACTCCGGTCGAAAGAGGGTCCTGACCCAAAATCAACTATCTATGTTCTCCAGAGATGCCGCCTGACCTGATGAGTTACTCCAACACTTTGTCTTTTCAGCAATCCTGTGGCACACTTCAAACCACAATTGAGAGGAAACTGGGGCACCCGGAAAGACCCACGCAGTCGCAGGGAGAACACACGGACTCCAACGGACAGCATGCGTAGTTAGGATCAAACCTAGGTCTTTGGTGCTGTAAGGTAGCAACACTGCCACTGCAGTGCTGTTAATTTAGCTGACGACTCAATTTTAGCTGGCATTGCCTGTTTAACCCTTTTATTGCCTCCAAAGTTGGTTCTCGACCCGTCGTTAACAGATCAGTTATGCAGCTTGGCGATCTTTGGGCTTTTTCCACTCTTGTTGATGTGACGTATTTAATGACCGTTGGTTGTTGGTCTGTCGAGCTGTTGAAGTTCACCCCGATGAGCTCAGTATTAACTTGGCCTTTTCTTCCACTTGCAGCAAAGTGGAGCCTTTGTATACGGAGCCATGAGCTTCACCGACAAAGTAGCCAACGGGCTTGGTGTGGTCATTATTCAGGGGCTCCATCCCTGCAAGTAAGTTCATCTTAGAATTTCGGGACTTTGCAGCCTGATAGACAATAGACCATGGGCCTAGGAGTAGGTCATTCGGCCCTTCGAGCCAGCACCGCCATTCAATGTGATCATGGCTGATCATCCACAATCTCCAGCATGGTCGGTTGGAATGGGGAGTACTTGCGGTTTAGGCTTGTTATTGTCATATGTAGTATGGAGGTACAGTGAAAAGCTTGGTTTTGCATGCAATGCAAACAGATTGGATAATACTACACATCAAGTCAAACTAAAGTGCAATAGGTAGAGCAAAGGGGAAGATACAGAGTGCAGAATATAGTTCTCAGCATTGTAGTGCACCAGTTCCATAGCCTTAGTCCAATGTCCTCAATGGAGCAAAGGTGAATCGGACAATCGGCCTAGGTTGTAAAAGGACCATTTAGAAGCCTGATTAGAGGGGGAAAACGCTGTTTGACTGGTGAACTGACTTGATGGGCCGAATGGTCTAATTCTGCTATTACTTGTAATTTTCCATTCCATCTCCAAGTTAAGCTATTGTCCTTGGAGTCACAGCGAAATACTGTGCAGAAACAGGCGGTTCAGCACTTTGAATCCATGCCAGCCATCAACTACCCATGTACACCAGTGCTACAATGGCCCCATTTTATTATTTCCCCTCCCCACACATTTAACCGCTTCCTCTACTCTCCTCTAGTCCCTCTGTCAACTTCTCTTTCCACCAAACTCACGGCAAAGAGAGTGTGCTTTATGGACAGTGTTTGGGTGAATTCACAATTGAATCCCATCAGGGTCCACTCTGGAGTTGACATTTCAAGTTGTTGGCTTTCCACCCCCCCCCCCCCCCCCCCCCCACAGAGAAATATTGAAGTGACCTCTTGGGAGGGTATAGGATGCAATGAATCAATATTTGTGGATTTTCATTGATCTTTCCCCGGTGTCTAGGACCCAGACCTGCTGTGCACAATGTGGTCCATTCTACCACCTGGTGATGGTGTTGGTCACTGGCTGCATAGCCTGTGTTGCTCTTCTTTTGTTAGGAGCTACTCGAATATGGCCAATCCAAATTAGGAATCGTGAGTACTATCTAGATGACCTTGTTTTATTAAAGGACCTCATAGAAGAACACTTGATAATGATATTGTCACAGATTATTTTTTAACCTTTTTTGACAACTGTTGACTGGTTCCCTAGGCATTGAACTCCTTGATGTTGAATTGTGCTTTCAAATGTCGACCATGGCGGATCTTTCTTTCCTGTGATTTGAGAAAATATTTTGGATATTCTTGAGATTTTTGCAATCCAGATTTCTTTTGAGTATAGAAGTTGGGATGTCATGTTGCAGTTTTACCACACGTTTCTGAGGCCGCATTTGGATATCATGCTCAGTTTTGCTCTCTCTGCTACAGGAAGGATGTCATTAAGATGGACGGAGGGGGAGGGAGTTTATGTGGTTGTTGCCAGGACTCGAGGGCCTGAGATATAAGGAGAGGTTGGGCAGGGTAGGACTTTATACCTTGGAGCGCAGGAGGCTAAGGGGTGATCCTGCAGAGGTGTATAAGATTATGAGGGGAATAGACAAGAAGAATGGCCAGAATGGGGAAACGATAACCAGAGCACGTAGGCTTAAGGTGGGAGGGGAAAGATTGAATGTACCTGAGGGGCAACGTTATCACTCAGATGCTGATGGGTATATGGAGCGAGTTAGGAGAGGAGGTAGTTGAAGCAGGTACTATAAGAAAATTTAAGACATTTAGGTTGGAAAAGGGATATGGGCCAAATGCAGACAGATGGAACTAGCATAAATGTGGCATCGCTGTCAGCATGGACAAGTTCCATCGAGTGGCTTGTATCTGTGATGGATGACTGATTCTATAACTAATTTATAATTTCCCATTCAACATTCTAATGCAGAACATAATTTTTGATTTTGTTGATCCTAGCATTTAATTTTATTTGGTAGGTTAGTTGTTTGTTGGAAATGTGGCCATATTTCATCATTTTGTTTACTTGCAACATTAGAGGAGGCTGTTTGCTCCATTTTTGACTTGAAGAGCAAGTCCATCCATCCACCCACCCACGTCCCCATAACCTGCACTCAAAACCCACTAACTGCGTCCCGGATTCTCCGACCACTCACCCGGATCCGGGCTAGTTTACAATATCAAGTAAGCCCTTGGAGCGTTGGGAATGAAGCTACCTACATGAAAGCCCTATTTTGACTCTGGATTGATGCATGTTTGTTTATTAGTGGTATTCTGTGCACCCTCGGTATTCTTGGTTCACATATTGCTTAGTAATTTAAGTGAAGAATTATTAATTTTATCAAATGCATATGATTTTGCTTAATGAAATGTATATGTACTGTATGGACAATTAAAATTACTGGGCTCCTAACATTGATTCAGAAGTTCTGAAAGTTGATTTTCTGTACGAATGGCAACATTGAAGATGATACTGAGCTTGGTGTTCTAACAAGATTCGGTGTGGAAATCCTATTGCAGGATTTTTAGATTGGCAACGCTGCCGGCTTAACTGTGGGAGTTAATAGTCCTCTTTCTAATGCTTGCCACTGCCTTCTTTTGCATCTTGTCCGCCATCTCGTTTCTCAAACCCAGAAGGCATGAGGTGCTTTGCCTGTTGTTGAAGCACATCAGCTTGCAGTGTCGTTTGTAAAATAACCACAAGTGGGTCAGTGTATCTCGTTGCTGCTTCCATAGCTGGGGTATGTTGTGTGCAGAAAGTCGGGATCTTGGTCTCTCCTGACGAATGGCCTTCCCAGTCTTTGTCTGTCCTATGTGGAGATGTTTCTGTCCCGTCACGTCGAAGAAATAGCTGTCTCATCTGCAGTGTTTGATCAAAGCGTTTGGCTGAGCTGCCCTTATTTGTCGCCTTGAATGATGATCTTTGGACCAACGTGTTGGTAATTGGAGCAGTTTCTAACATAACGTCACTGGATACCAAAATTGTTTCCATTATCTGTATTTCAGGGCAAGAAGATAAACATGTACAAAGCCTGAATCAGAATGACCACTCGTAGATCTTCAGTAAATCTCTGTTGTCTATTTAACATGAATCCATTAAAAACAAAGAAAACTACAAGTGCAAGCAATTAAACCTAAAACCACTATCTATGCTCTAAGTTTTAAATTTGTTAATCTAAATGCATTTTTTAAACTGAGAGATAAAAAAATATTAAATTGAGACAGGGACATTAACTGTGATGTTGGTATTGGCTCAAGAACCAAACTTAAAATTGACTTCCTGTTTATATAACTCTATAGCACTTTTCAAATTGCTTCACAGCCAATTTTTTTTTATTGTTGAGGGAGAAATATTGTCTAGGATCTTGACAAGACATTATTAATTATATGATGCTGCAGCGTGTCCTCGAAGGTCAGATGCAGCCATGATTTAAAATGCACGAATCGCATCTATTGACAATAGACAATAGGAGCAGGCCAGTTGACCCTTCAAGCCAATGTGATCATGGCTGATCATCCCCAACCCGTTCCTGCCTTCTCTTCATATCGCCTGACTCCGCTATCTTTAAGAGCCCTATCTAGCTCTCTTGAAAGTATCCAGAGAAACGGCCTCCACCATCCTCTGAGGCAGAGAATTCCACAGACTCACAACTCTCTGTGTGAAAAAGTGTATCCTCATCTCCGTTCTAAATGGCTTGCCCCTTATTCTGAAACTGTGGCCCCTGGTTCTGGACTCCACCAACATCGGGAACATGTTTCCTGCCTTTAGCGTGTCCAAACACGAAGGGTCTCGACCCGAAACGTCGCCTATCTCCTTCGCTCCTTAGATGCTGCTGCACCCGCTGAGTTTCTCCAGCTTTTTGTGTACACTTAATAATCTTATATGTTTCAATAAGATCCCCTCTCATCCTTCTAAACTCCAGAGTATACAAGCCTAGCCGCGCCATTCCCTCAGCATATGACAGTCCCGCCATCCGGGGAATTAACCTTGTAAACCTACGCTGCACTCCCTCAATAGCAAGAGTGTCCTTCCTCAAATTAGGGGACCAAAACTGCACACATTTCTCCAGATGTGGTCTCACTAGGGGCCCTATACAACTGCAGAAGGACCTCTTTGCTCCTATACTCAACTCCTCTTGTTATAAAGGCCAACATGCCATTCGCTATCTTCACTGCCTGCTGTACCTGCATGCTTACTTTCATAGACTGATGAACAAGGACCCTAGATCCCGTTGTACTTCCCCTTTTCACAACTTGACGCCATTTAGATAGTAATCTGCCATCTTGTTTTTGCTACCAAAATGGATAACCTCACATTTATCCACTTTAAACTGCATCTGCCTTGCATCTGCCCACTCACCTAACCTGTCCAAGTCACCCTGCATTCACATAGTATCCTCCTCACAGTTCACACTGCCACCCAGCTTTGTGTCATCTGCAAATTGGCTAATGTTACTTTGAATCTCTTCATCTAAATCATTGATGTATATTGTAAATAGCTGCGGTCCCAGCACCGAGCCTCATGGTACCCCACTAGTCACTGCCTGCCATTCTGAAAGGGACCTGTTAATCCCTACTCTTTGTTTCCTGTCTCCTTACCAATTTTTTATCCATGTCAGCACTCTACCCCCAATACCATGTGCCCTAATTTTGCCCACTAATCTCCTATGTGGGACCTTATCAAATGCTTTCTGAAAGTCCAGGTACCATATATCTACTGGCTCTCCCTTGTCCATTTTCCTAGTTACATCCTCAAAAAAATTCCAGAAGATTAGTCAAGCATGATTACCCCTTCGTAAATCCATGCTGACTCGGACCGATCCTGCTACTGCTATCCAAATGTGCCGCTATCTCATCTTTTATAATTGAATCCAGCATCTTCCCCACCATCGATGTCAGGCTAACTGGTCTATAATTCCCTGCTTTCTCTCTCCCACCTATCTTAAAAAGTGGGATAACATTAGCTACCCTCCAATTCACAGGAACTGATCCTGAATCTATAGAACATTGGAAAATTAACACCAATGCATCCACAATTTCTAGAGCCACTTCCTGAAGTACCCTGGGATGCAGACCACCAGGCCCTGGGGATTTATCAGCCTTCAGTCCCATCGGTCTACCCAATACCACTTCCTGCCTAATGTGGATTTCCTTCAGTTCCTTTGTCATCCCAGATCCTCTGGCCACTAGTACATCAGGAAGATTGTTTGTGTCCTCCTTAGTGAAGACGGATCCAAAGTACCTGTTCAACTCATCTGCCGTTTCCTTGTTCCCCACAATAAATTCACCTTTTTCAGTTTTCAAGGGTCCAACTTTGGTCTTAACTAATTTTTTCCTCTTCATATACCTAAAGAAGCTTTTACTATCCTCCTTTACATTCTTGGCTAGCTTACCTTCGTACCTCATCTTTTCTCCCCGTATTGCCTTTTTAGTTATCTTCTGTTGCTCTTTAAACATTACCCAATCCTCTTGCTTTCCGCTCATCTTTGCTACGTTATACTTCTCTTTTATTTTTATACTCTCCCTGATGTCCCTTCTCAGCCACTGTCGCCCTTTACTCCCCTTGGAAACTTTCTTCCTCTTTGGAATGAAAGGATGATGGTGCTGTCCTTTTAAGCGTCAATTAGGACTGTGGTATCAAGTCTCTGAGCATGTTAGAATATGGCATTCTGACAAAGGCAAGGGTGAGCCTTTGACTGGGACTTGGGGCCTGACGCTTGCTAGGTTTATGTTTATTATTGTCACCTGTACCGAGGTACAGAGAAAAGCTTTGTTTAGCACGCTATTCAATCAGATCAGAAAATAATACACATCAAAACAAGTCAAGCTCGTACAATAGGTTGAGCAAAGGGGATGATATAGAGAGGAAAATATAGATCGCAACATTGTAACGCAAAGTCCAATGTCCGCAATGAGGTAGAGGTGAATCAGACCATACCCTAGCTAATGGGCGAACAGCTCAGAAGCCTAATAACAGGTGAAGAAGCTGTCCCTGAGATGGCCGGTTTGCGCCTGAAACCTTCTGCACCTCCTGCTCAATTGGAGCAGGGATAAGAAGCAGTGACTGGGTTGGGAAAGGCTTTCATAGGCAAAGTTTTTCTCATTGACGTATGAAGAGTATATCCCATTTTTATTGGGACAACCCAGTTGGAGGCAATTTTCCATGTGTATTGACATGCAAATGTCTATATTTGCAAGTTAAATGAACGAGGTTGAGTTTGTCCATTACGTTGATAGCATGTGTCTCCAATTTAATCATTTATTGTGTCTATGGGGCTGTTTGATGAGGATTGAAAAGTTTAGATGCAAGGTGGCAACTGCAGGCTAGGCAGCCCGAGAGAAAGCTTTTTTCTTTGACTTTGAAAGTATCGCGTAGCAGACGCCCAGACTAAAATCTAACTGAGGAAAAGATGAGAGAAAGTTTGGAAATGAATTCTCCAGGGAGAGGGGAGATTGTGCTGTTCAAGTGTATTTATAAACAAGTGGGAGATGTGCATTGGTGTCCACCAGGGCTCAGTAATGAGAGCACTCCTCTGGAGGGCTTATTTTGAAAGTATGCAAACACAGAACATAGTGTAGCACAGAAACAGGCCCTTCGGCCCACAATGTCCATGCCGAACATTATGCTACATTAAACTGATCTCCTTAATCTAATCTCACTCCCCATCTCCCCCTCCCCTCCCCCACTCGTAACAAGGGCAGAGTCCTCCTTGTCCTCACCTTCCACCCTACCAGCCACCACATACAACAGATAATCCTCTGACATTTTCGCCACCTTCAACGGGATCCCACCACTGGCCACATCTTCCCATCTCCTCCCCTTTTGGCTTTCCGCAGAGACCGCTCCCTCCATAACTCCCTGGTCAATTAGTCCCTTCCCACCCAAAACACCCCCTCCCCTGGTACTTTCCCTTGCAACTGCAGGAAATGCTACACTTGTCGCTTTACCTCCCCCCCCCTTGACTCTATCCAAGGACCTAAGCAGTCTTTCCAGGTGCGGCAGAGGTTCACCTGCACCTCCTCCAAACTCATCTATTACATCCGCTATTCGAGGTGTCAGCTGCTCTACATCAGTGAGACCAAGCGCAGGCTTGGCGATCGCTTCGCCCAACACCTTCGCTCAGGTCGCAGTAACTAACCTGATCTCCCGATGGCTCAGCACTTCAACTCCCCCTCCCATTCCGAATCCGACCTTTCTGTCTTGGGCCTCCTCCATGGCCAGAGTGAGTCCCACTGTAAATTGGAGCAGCAGCACCTCATATTTTGCTTGGGTAGTTCACACCCCTAGCAGTATGAACATTGACTTCTCCAATTTCAGGTAGTCCTTGCTTTCTCCCTCTTTCCCCTCCCTTTCCCAGCTCTCCCACGGCCCACTGTCTCCGCCTCTTCCTTTCTTCTTCCCGCCCCCACCACCCCCACATCAGTCTGAAGAAGGGTCTCGGCCCGGAACCTCACCTTTTCCTTCACTCCATAGATGCTGCCTCACCCGCTGAGTTTCTCCAGCATTTTTATCTATCTTTGATTTGCCTAGCATCTGCAGTTCCTTCTTAAACATCCTTAACCTAATATTTCACCAAGTATTTCCCCATTCCCTATCTGGGATCCATACCCAGCCTTTCCTTGCATATCCAATGCAAAGCTCAGTAAACTGCTGCTAGGGCTAGAAGTTGCAGACGAGATAAGTGGCAAAAGAGAAACGATGAGGTGGGAATGTTTAATGCTGTTGGATGTTTGGTTTAGAATATTTCCAAAGAATAAAAGAATGGATGTAATAACTGTCAAAATGGAACTGGATAAATACTAGCAGAGGGTGAGACTACTTAGATGGCTTTTCCAGGAACTGATGTGGGCTTGTTTTGTGGTGGTCTATGCAGACTAGCCATTAGAGCATAAGACATGGGAGCATGAAAAGGCAATACAACCCTTCGAGTCTGCTTTGTCATTAAGATCATGGGTGATCTCTTTAAGAAGGAACTGCAGATGCTGGTTTAAACCGAAGATGGACACATATAGCTGGAGTAACTCAGCGGGACAGGCAGCATCTCTGAAGGGAAGGAATAGGTGACATTTCGGGTCAAGACCCTTCTTCAGATCTGTTCTTGGTCTAGGCTCCACTTTCCTGGTTGTATTCCATAACCATTGACTTCCCCATAGACTAAAACATTCATCTTGAATGGCCCCCAAAGCTACCTGCATGAGAAGAATTGTATTGAGGAAGTCAGCGCAATTCCCAAAGCTGGGATGACCAGTGGATTCTATTCCATTCCATCTCCATCACCTGGTGAGATTTCCCTGAAACTTTTATTGGGCAACTGATGTGTTCCACTATCGTTCATGTGAGAGAGCAGTTGTCCAACATTTCTCTTGTCCCGAGAGCAAGATTTCTTCTGGTATCTAGGCAATATTTATCACTCGAACAACATCTCTGGTGGGAGTTAATAAACGAATAATCTGTCCATTTAACTCCAGAAAGTTTGTGGAAACTAGCTCTGCCTAGCCGAGATCCTCGATATATCAGCAACAAAGCTATAATTGTCTGCGAAGCATTTTGTGACACAAGATGATGAAATGTGCTATGAGTAAATACAAATCCATTCCCCCCTCTCCCTTGGTCAAACTACTTGCAATACAATATGTCTCTACATTTTCTATTGGAATCCAAGCCTTGTTTTATGTGAGAACAATATCACATTCTCAGAGAATGATTTTTTTATAACTGTAAGGTAAATTGTAAAAACAATCTTTATTTTGCACCTTTGATTAATCTGTGCTATTTGTAATGGGAACGATATGTAACACCGATACTTGTTAAAGGGGATTCTTTTTTCATGTGGTTTCTTCAGAAAGGTTATTCATTTGCTTTAAAATCTCCAGTGGAGGCCATTTCAATGAGTTAGGCTGCAGTCCAACATGATAACCAATAGTTCTAAATATTTTGGATCCACTGATGTACAAAACATATAACTTTGTGAGATCAGGCCACTCAGCCTCTCCTGCTAGTTCCAGTTCCACTAAGCAATAAGATGGTGCTTCATTCAGTCTTGACTGATCTCATCACCACACTCCTGCCTTCCCTGGCAACTTTCCCCTTGTCCATCTACCTCTGCCGTTCTAAATGAAACCATAATTTTCAAAGACTGCCTCTGCCACTTCTTAAGGAATAGTTCCAAACACATTTGAGAGAAGAATGTTTACCTTGTCTGTCTTCAGTAGGCAAAGCCCTTACTTGAAATGGTACTCCTTGTTCTAGTTTTTCCCCACAAGATCTTCTCCCACAATATACTCAATCTTCACTCTCTTGGGATCCTGGACGTTTCAATCAAGACATTTACGTTTGTGTTCACTAAATAGATGCTTTTGTACCCAAATCATATTTGTCCTAAGGTTTTCTCCTTTACTATTTCATGGAGAAAAAAGCCACACAGCATGGAAACATGCCCTTCGGCCCAACTCCTCAATGTTGGCCAAGTTGCCTGTACAAGCTAGTCCCACTTGCCTGTACCTGACCTATATGTCCAAACATGGACTACCAACCATGTCACCTAAAGACTCACAAAAAAATGTGCTGATATGAACAATAGGGGATCGAGCATTGATCTCTGTACACCACTTATCACAGGCCTCTAGTCTTAAACAATCCTCTGCCAGTGCACTCTTCTACCTCTAAGCCAATGTTGGGTCCAAGTAGCTGGCTCACCTTGGATTCCATGTGACCTAACATTCCAGGGCAATTTGTACCATTTAAACACTGCTGGGTTTTTTTCTGTTCCGCATTAGTTTACAGTTGCCATCTCAGTCCCATTGCAAATTACCCAAAGATAAGTTATTAAACCAAACGGTTGTTGTTTTGTAAAGACAGTATTAAATGAGTATATATTAAATGCTGCTAATATATAATGTGGAGAGTATTAACATCTCATTGGTGCAATTATATATAAGTGTAGTAAAATCTGTTCATGATACTCATTCCTGTTGTGAATATATCTGATTGCCAGCAGTAACTTTTATCCAAATTTACAGCATTGTATATTTTAATGTGAGAAGAATTGTACAGTGCATAACACTACACCAATGCAGATTTTGAATGACCAGCTATTCGTTATACATGCAATATAATATCTCAATTAAATATCTAGAATAATCTAAAGATGTTAGTCTTTTAAAACTTGCATACTATTTTATATGTAATTAAATTAACCTTGAAACTATTTAAAGTGTAAATGCTCCTTTAAATGCACATAGTGGTTTAACTGTGTATTAAAACCTGCATAATGTATTCTAATTAAAATTTATTCTACAAGTTAAAAAGATATCATTTTAAAATCTAACAAAGGAAATGCTGAAAACTGATTTTATTAAAACCCGACTAATGGTTCGTGTAACACAAGCTTTGTGACTGTACATTTCATCAGTTTGTATGGATGTTTTAAAGTGGAATTTAATCCCCCTCTTTTGTGTATTGAAAGAACACAATTACTTTCTCAGCACTCGAAATAAATGTGCGTATCATGTGTCTGAGCCTCGGCTTTTGAACGGACTCCATGCTGCAGCTGCAAGAAATCGAAACTGATAATGCAACATTCTGGGGCAAGAGTATTTTCTCTTTCCATTGAGATTTTCTGTGGTAATCCCACCAATTACTAAACGTCCTGGGCAAAGTAGGTGTATTAGGTTTACATGAGTGTGAAACCATGAATGATGATCACTGAGCTTAGACTAGATGACTATTTCATCAGACTTGGTCCATCAGAGTCAGTGGCATTTACCATTTGCTAACTATTTTAACTCCCCTTGCCATTCCCGTACTGACCTTTCTGTCCTTTATTGCCAGAGTGAAGCCATGTGCTAACTGGAGAAACATCTCCTCGCATTCTGTTTGAGTAGCTTACAACCTAATGGCATCAACATTGAATTCTCTAATATTAAGTACAATCCCTTTCCATTTTCTCTGCATTTCTCCCTGCCCCATTTTTCCAGGAAGCATTAATTTCTCTTCCTGTGGCTTCATGTTTCACTCCTCTCTCTCCTCATCTGACACACTTTTTGGCTCCTTTTCATCTCTGGCTTTTGTCCACCCATCTGCCAACCCCGCTAACCTGTGTCTGAAGAAGGGTCTCGCCCCGAAACGTCACCCATTCCTTTTCTCCAAGATGTTGCCTGTCCCGCCCAGTTACTCCAGCTTTTTGTGTCTGCCGTTTATACCAGCATCTGCAGTTCCTTCCTACATATCCACCCATCACTTGCCAGGCTTTGTCCCACCCCCCAACTCTTTTCCAGCTTGTGAAAAGGGTCCTGACCCGAAACATCGCCTATCCATGCACTCTGCAGATGATGCCTGACACACTAAGTTGCTCCAGCACTTTGAGTTTAATCAAGCCCTAGCTGTTAGTTGTTTGAATCTTTTGGTGTTTGTTTCTCCTGATTTTTTTTTTTCTTGTTTCGTTATTAAATCTGGGTGATACACTCCTGAAAAGAGGTTTTGTTTCCGAGATGCACTAAAAAATGTTGCAATAAATGATTACAGCAATGAAGTACCATTGCTGGGAATGGGTTTATGGCCAACTTGGGAGCAATTAAACTCAGTAGCTGAAGCGTTATAACTCTTTGAAGGAAATATTTTCTGATTTCCTGTCCATTGCTGCCTTTATCTGCATTTTTATTATGTTTTAAAACGTATTTGTCTTTGTTGTTCAAACACCCCAACTGCAGCCAGCTAAGTGAACTTAATAGTTTCCGGGGTTCAGTGTAGTTACTCAAGTCACACCTACACGGTCTCCGGTTGCCAAACATTCTAATTCAAACATTCAAACATTCCCATACTGACCTTTCTGTCCTGGGCCTCCTCCACTGTCTGAGTGAGGCCATGTGCAAATTGGAGGAAGAGCTTTCACTTGGGCAGCTTACAATCCAGCGGGAATGAGCGTCAACCTCTTTAACTTCAAATAACCCCTGGATTCCTTCTCTCTCTCTCTCTCTCCATCCCTCCCCCATCCTAGTTGTCCTGCGGTTCCACTGTTCGCATCCATGTCCTTTTGTTATCACCTCTTCAACAACCAACAATGGACCATTGTGGGCTCCACCTTTCCTTGGTCATCTGTGACGGCTCTAATTTGTTCTGAACCGTTTTGTACCACTAGCTTCCCTCCCCCATGACTCTCAGTCGGACAAAAGGTTTTTCGACCCAAAATGTCACCTATTCTTTTTCTCCAGAGATACTGCCTGACCCGCTGAGTTACTAACATTGAGTTAACAATCTTGTGTTTAATATTTCTATTGTTTCGCAGGAGGGTGAGCATTTAAATATTCTATTCTATAACTGTAATCTTTAGTTATGTGAAATAAGTATAGCGTAAACTCTAATCCAAGTAGGTTAAAGATCAGAAGAGACTGAAATACATATGTGAATTTTTTTTTTATTATTCCAAATTTGCATAGTTGTTTCATATTTAGATTGCTTTTTCTTTTGCCAGGTCTGTTCATTTGAAACCTAACCAGTCTAGAAGCAACATTGTTGTTGCTGTTATTCTCCAGATTTAGTTTAGAGATACAGCATGGAAACAGGCCCACCGAGTCTATGCTGACCACCTGTTCACACTCCTTCTACGTTATCCCATTCCATACAAACTACAGGCCAATTAAAACCCATTACATTCTTTGGGTTGTGGGAGGAAACTGGAGTGCCTGGAGGAAACCCACTGGAGGGAGAATGTGTAAACTCCACACAGACAACGCCCAAGGTCAGGATCAAACCCAGATCTCCCTATTCCCTTCCCAAGCTGAGCAGATGCGTTTGCTCGCCATTTGCTCACTTGCCGGGTCAGTGCGGCCGGCTGTTCTTCCCGTCTCTGCTCGCTCTCCCGTCCACTTCCAACTTGTCGTGGCGCAGGGGTAGAGTTGCTGCTTTGAACCTATACAGGAATAGTCATACAGCATGGAAACAGGCCCTTTGTCCCATCTCATCAATGCTGACCAAGGTGCTGAATCTAAGCATTTACCTATGTTTGGCCCATATCCCTCTAAACCTTTTCTATTCATATACTTAGTTTTTGTTTAGTTTAGAGATACAGCGTGAAAACGGCCCCTTCTGCCCTCCGAGTCCGCGCCGGCCAGCAATCACCCATACACTAGTTTGATCCTGCACACTAGGAACAATTTTCAGAAGCCAATAAACAAACAAATCTGCACACCTTTGGAATGTGGGAGGAAGCTGGAATACCTGGAGAAAACCCACGTGGTCACAGGGAGAATGTACAAACTCCATACAGACAGCTCCCATAGTCAGGATCGAACCCGGATCTCTGGTGCTGTAAGGCAGCAGCTCTACCACTGCTCCACTCTGCCGCCCCCTTGTCCAAGTGTATTTTAATCATGAGGTCCTTCTCTGTTCTGGACTTTCAAGAGCTGGAGGCTTTATAAAAGGTTGCTCACATTAGGTCCATAGCCTTCTGTTCATTGTCTTTTGAATGAAATTTAGATTTACAAGTAAGTTTTATATTGACTGTAAAGTTAAGGTTGTACTCACTCTATACTCATGACTGCGTTGCCGGACATAGTGCGAACTCCATCATCAAGTTCGCCGACGACACCACGTGGGATGAACGACTGATGATGATGACTCGGAGTATAGAAGTGAGATCGACCGATTGACCAAATTGTGCCAGCACAACAACCTGACTCTCAACACCAGCAAAACCAAGGAACTGATTGGGGACTTTGGAAGGCGGTAGGATAGGGACCCACAATCCCGTTTATATGAATGGGACGATGGTGGAAAGGGTCAAGAACTTCAAATTCCTGGAAGATCTTTCCTGGTCCCAGCACACTGATGCAATCATAAAGAAGGCACATCAGCGCCTCTACTTCCTGAGAAGATTACGGAGGGTCGGTATGTCCAGGAGGACTCTCTCAAACTTCTACAGGTGCCCAGTAGAGAGCATGCTGACCGGTTGCATCGTGGCTTGGTTCGGCAACTTGAACGTCCAGGAGTGGAAAAGAATGCAGGAAGTTGTGACCACTGCCCAGTCCATCATCGGCTCTGACCTCTCCACCATCGAAGGGATCTATCGCAGCCGCTGCCTCAAAAAGGCTGCCAACATCTTCAAAGACCCACACCATCCTGGCCACACACTCATCTCTCTGTTGCCATCGGGAAGAAGGTACAGGAATTTGAAATCTGGAACATCCAGGTTCAGGAACAGCTTCTTTCCCACATTAAACTCGCCATCGAACAAACTCTGAACACTAACAGCCTATTGCACTTTATCTGTTTATTTATTGTGTATATATATGGTCTATGGTATATAGACACACTGAACTTTTATCTCCTGTTCCGTATTATGTTCACGTATTCTGTTGTGCTGCTGCAAGCAAGAATTTCATTGTCCTATCTGGGACACATGACAATAAAACTCTCTTGACTCTTGACTTGAAGGTTGGGAGTGGGTGCTAATAGCACTACAGAAGTACTAGATACTACAGATACTAGAATGTTGCGTATGTCTGCCTCCGTTTCTTCAGGTGCTGCATTCCAAACTCCAGCCTTTGTCCTTTGAAAAAAATGTCCCCTCAAATCCCCTCTAAAGTTGCCACCTCTCACCTTAATCATAAACACTCACTCTGGGGCATTGGGGGGCGGGGGGGGGGGGGGGGGGGGGGGGTTGTTATTACTACCATCTACCATATCTATTCCACTCATAATGTTATATACCTCCATTAAGTCCTACCCCACCCCTCCTCTCCACTGTGGGTCAGACAACATCTCTGGAGAAAATAGAGAAGTGACATTTTGGGTTTGGACCATTCTTCCAACTGAACTGACTGACCCACCGAGTTGCTCCACCGTTTTTGTGCCAATCTTTGGTATAAATCAGTATCCGCAGTTCATTTTTATAATATTCCAGTGAGTCACCTTTGCAACCTCTCCAACATAAATGACCACCTTCCTCCACAGTAGTGGCCAGAACTGCGCCCTCCACAGGAGATGCAAGAGACTGCACCGTCTGGAAACGACCCAAATTGTTGAACGTCCCTTTGCCTCCACAGATGCCGCCTGACCCACTGAGGACTCCCTCCAATTTAATTTTTCTCTGCAGTACTTCAGGTGTGGCCTAACCAATGCGTTATATGGTTGTAACATCATGTGACAGCTCTTGAATACTGTAGAAGAAGGCAAGCATCCCAAGTGCCACCTTCATCCTATCTGCCGGTGGTGTCACTTTTGGGGGTCTATGCACTTGTACCCCATGGTTCTGCTGTTCATCAACTCTACCTTGCGTCCTCCCGTTTACTGTGTACCTTCTGCCCTTGTTCACTGTCCCAAAATGCAGCACCTCACAATTGTCAGGATCAAATTCCATTTGCCCAGCTATTATGCTGTAGCTTTGGACAACCTACCTCGCTGTCTGTGATAACTTGCATATCCGCAATCTTTTGTATGCTGTGCAGTCAAATGATGGGGTACAGCTCCATGCAGTGATTGCCCCTTTTGTCCGAAGGGGACCTATTCTTTCCCTGGTTCTCCCTCTATATCCTCAGACAACACCTTGAAATTCTGCTTGCTCCTGTCTGCCAGTGATATTTCATAACCATCTTTTGTCCTCCTAATGTCCTTTTTTTTAAGTACTCCATCCCCATTGTATCTATAAAAGAAAACATTACCAACCTAAATCATTGGTACAAATTTGCTTTGTGATCTGATTTCATATAATTTTCATGAAAGGAGAAATCATTTTCTGTTTGTTCTATTGTTTGTATCTATCTAGCTTGAGCACCAGGAAATTGATGAACAAAATTCCTTGCTCTTGTGTTTAAAATTGAAAATGGAAGCTTGTCATGGTCGGGATGTATTTACTAACCCACGTCTTTTTATTTCCGAATATGTAGGTTACGATTCTGGATTGATAGGATCCTCCCCAAATGAGAAGAACGCACAGTCTGGTGACTATAGAACAATTAACTGACGGACTGACCTTGCTTCTGTACATGGGAGATGTGCAGAGAAAGGGAAACCAGGCAACATAGACAAGATGCACCTTAATATTCTGAAATTCTTACTTTTGGGTCAGTGATTCTTCAGCTTTGGAGCTGGTTTAGAATCTACCTCCGAGTCTTCTGTCGAATTGTACAATGTCCATTAGTCCAAGTGTGTTGATGACTGCTTTGGATGTGGGAAACATTTTGAATACTTGAATTGTCCTTTTATTTGTGATCATTTTTTTTCTTGGTAAATCGCATTGTTGCATAATTTGGGGCAGTAATAATGGTTGGAATGACCCGTGGCACATGTTAATGCCTTTTGCACTTTCTGAACCGTGACTTGAAGGGGATCATTCACTTTGGTTGGGAAATAGTTAGGATTGACCCTTGTCCTGTACATCACCATACTTTGTGAGAATGGAGCGGGTATACAAGCATTTGCAATTTACTCTGCAGATATGCCATTGAAACATGTTATTTCTTTGGAAAATTCCGGGTGGACCACAAATTCACAGCTCACAGACACTAAACTGAGGATAAAACTGAACATTAAAAATACTTTTGGAAGATTATTTGCTGAAATACCTGCTATTGTAGGCTATGGGGGGAAAAACAGCAGATTTTAATACCATATTAACAGTGGTTCCATGTCAAGCACAATTAAAGTTTAGGATAAAACACTATATTTTGTTGGCCTCTATTTTCTTTCTGTTACATACATAACAAATTTCACTTTTTAATGTTTTTTATGTGGTCTTCTTTCATGGGTGAGTACGTCTATACTATATTTCGTGGCTAAGAACGCATTTTGTAACTTGTTTTATACAATAAGATTAACATGGATTTGTGATGACTTTCAAATATATTTACATCTATGAACTCTAATAAATGAAATGATTTGCATTATTCTCACAATGGAACTTTTACTAAGCAACTATATGGAAAATAATTCTTCAAAATTACATAGAACTTAACAAGATATGTTTGACATAGAGTTGAGAGGAATTCTATCCTGTTTTCGGGAGGAATGCCACTGGCACCGACACTTTCCAGTAATTTTCCTTTCCAAATACTTCAATCTCCATGAAAATGCAAGAGACTGCAGATGCTGGAATCTTGACCAAAGCACAAAGTGCTGGAAGAACCTAGCAGGTTAGGCAGTTTAGCATTTAGTTTTGAGATACACGGTGGAAACAGGCCCTTCGGCCTACCGAGTCCACAGCGATCCACACACACGCACACGCACACCTTTTTTAAACCAAGCCAATGAACCTACAAACCTGTACATCTTTGGAATTGTGGGAGGAAACCAAAGATCTTGGAGAAAACCCACGCATGTCATGGGGAGAACAGACAAGCACTCGTAGTCAGGATGGGACCCGGGTCTCTGGCGCTGTAAGGCAGTAGCTTTGCCGCTATGCTGCCCTGAAGGGTCTGGTTTCAGACTCATCCTGCCTGATGAACTTTATTTCATATTTTGAAGGAACAGGAGGGGCTTTTTGATGTCGTTTACATGGATTTCCAGAAGCCACTTTGAGGTTTTCCACACAAACATAAAAATAGGTCTCTCAGCCCTACAACCCTGTTGTGCCATTTAATAAGATCACACTTGATGTGATTCAAGAGTCAAAAGAGTTTATTGTCAACTGTCCCTGACAGGACAATTCAATTCTTTCTTTGCATAGCACAACAGAACATAGTAGCCATTGACTACAATTATATACGTACACACATGAATTAATAAATTAATAAAGTGCAAATAACAGATGGAGGGGTATTAATGTTCAGAGTTTTGTCCGAGCCAGGTTTAATGGCTGTGGGGATGTAGCTATTCCTGAACCGGGTCGTTGCAGTCCTCAGGCTCCTGTACTTTCTACCCGAAGGTAGCAGGGAGATGAGTGTGTGGCCAGGGTGGTGTGGGTCCTTGATGATGCTGCCAGCCTTTTTGAGGCAACGGCTGTGGTAGATCCCCTCGATGGAAGGAAGGTCAGAGCCGATGATGGACTGGGCAGTGTTTACTACTTTTGTAGTCTTTTCCTCTCCAGGGCACTCAAGTTGCCGAACCAAGCCACGATGCAACCAGTCAGCAAGCTCTCTACTGTGCACCTGTAGAAGTTAGAGAGAGTCCTCCTTGACAGACCGACTCTCCGTAATCTTCTCAGGAAGTAGAGGCGCTGATGAGCTTTCTTAATAATTGCATCTGTGTTCTCGGACCAGGGAAGATCTTCACAGATGTGCACGCCCAGGAACTTGAAGCTCTTGACCCTTTCGACCATCGACCCGTTGATATAAACAGGACTGTGGGTCCCCATCCTACTCCATCCAAAGTCCACAATCAGTTCCTTGGTTTTGCTGGTGTTGAGGGCCAGGTTGTTGTGCTGGAACCATATGGACAGTCGCTCGATCTCTCTTCTATACTCTGACTCATCCCCACCTGACTCATTCTAACACCAACTCCACATTCCTGTCTTCCCCCAGGTAACTAATCACCCGCTGGTCAATAATTTATCCACATCTTCTGTTTTATATAATAAAAATCCACTTTCCTTGCTCTTTTGAGGAAGTTTTTAAAAAACTTGCGCCTCAGAAAAAATGATCTTGTCTAAATTACTTTATCATTTAAAAAAAGAATAAATCTTTGTTTTCTCTCCCTCCCCCCCCCCCCCCCCCCCCCCCCCCCCCGCCCCCCTCCCTCTCTCCCCACCTCCCTCTTTTTTTCTCGCACTTCTAAACTTTGGCAGAGGCAAGTCTAGCCTGCCAAGCTTTAAAGCAACTCATCCATGACAGTCGCCTTTTCTTTAAACAGCTTCCAACTGAAAGGGGGGGGGGGGGGTGAGTGAGGAGGGAGGATCTCATTGAAACCCACTGAATAATGATAGACCTAGATAAAGTGGCCTTGGAAAGAATGTTTCCATTAATGGGAGAGTCTAACAACAGAGGTCTCAGAATGAAAGGACATGCCTTTAGAATGAAGATGAAACGGAATTTATTCAGTGCGGTAAATCTGGAATTCGTTGCCACCGATAGCAGTGGAAATGAATTCCACAGATTCACAGCACTCTGGCTGAAGAAATTCCCTTTCATCTTCATTCTAAAGGTACGTCCTTTTATTCTGAGGCTATGTTATTGGGTGTTTGTTTAAAACAGAGATTGATAGGTTCTTGATTAGTCAGGGCGCCAAAGGATACTGGGAGAAGGCAGGAGAAAGGGGTTGAGGGGAAAAAATAAATCGGCCATGATTGAATGATGGGCTGACTAGATGGGCCAAATAACCTAATTTTGCTCCTATATCTTATGAATGGAACAATGAAATTCTTATTTACAGCAGCATAGTAGGCCTGTAAATACAATATACACAGTTAATACATCATTACCAAAAATTCAAAAAATTAATAACCCCAATACTAGTGGAAAAAATAAAGTCCCTAGTGCAACTAAAGACGGTCGATACAAGTTTGTAATTGATGTTAGCAATGCGCAGCGTTCAAGAGCCTGACGATTGTAGGGAAGAGGAAATTCTTGAATCTGGTGGTCACTGTTTTCAGACTCCTGTACCTTCATCCTGAGGGAGTGAAATGAGAGCGTGGCCAGGGTGATGTGCATCTTTGATATTGGCTGAATTTATTGAAGCAGTCCCCCTTACAGATCCCATCGATGGTGGGGAGGTCAGTACCCATGATGGATAAGGAGGAGGTATCCACCATTCTCTGTGATCTCCTTCATTCCTGCGTGTTCAAGTTGCCATGATGCAACCAGTCAATAGGTTGCAAAGAGGGATGGGTTGGACAAGGGGAATATCCAAAAGGTTGGGGCTAGGATGGCCAAGGGAATAAGTTGCAGGCCATCTGGTTAATCGGAATAGTTGGAGAGAGGAAAGTAAATAAAAGCTATTATATTGGGTTAAATGGAGAGGGACAACACATACAAAGGAATGTGAAAAGCTGGGCTGTAAAACAAAGGGTTTTTTTTTCCCTTCTGTCCCATCATGCATATAGAGTCAGATCCACATTAGTAATTAACTCTTTGAACAGCTGTGAGATGTTCCTGTACTTTATAGTGCAAATTGGTGCAATTATTTTTCCGGGACTTTGAGCTGCGCTCATCCAAGTATATTACAAAATAAATAATGAAGGTAAAAAAGGACCTGCATATATATGCTTGCAAAGGTCCCATAGGTTTATGTTAAAGTATGCTGTATTAAAGCTGAATCTTTTCAACTGCTCTTAACTGATCTGGTCACTTAGCTGTTGATATCTCAGCAAAGCCAGGCCGCTGGTCATTATACTCGTGTAACGGCACGGTGGCGCAGTGGTAGAGTTGCTGCTTTACAGCGCCAGAGTCCCAGGTTCGATCCTGACATGGGTGCTTGTCTATACGGAGTTTGTATGTTCTCCCCATGACCTGTGTCGGTTTTCTCCAAGATCTTCTGTTTCCTCTCACACTACAAAGACGTACAGGTTTGTAGGATAATTGGCTTGGTATAAGATGTTAATTGTAGCTAGTGTCGGATAGTGTTAGTGTGCGTGGATTGCGGGTCAGTGCGGACTCAGTGGGCCGAAGCGAATGTTTCCGTGCTGTTAAATCGGTTTTAAAAACACTTGCTTTTCCCATTCTAAACTAATAGTAATGTTAACAGAGACATGCAGATGAATGGGCTTTTGACTATTGCAGAGGTGCTCCAGAACTCAAGATATGTTTTGGGAATGTTTGGAATCGTTACAAAAGATCAGGCAGCGATAGTCACTGGATTTGAAATTCAATAGCTTTTAGGATCCTTGGCCACCACAGTATTGGAAACCTGGGGTACAGGAGATTTACTTCTCTGGTTGACTGGAAATGTTACATTAGTTTTAAGATACAGCACAGAAACATACCCTCCGGCCCACCGAGTCCACACCAACCATTTATCCCCGTTCACACGAGTTCTATGTTCTTGGTTTCTTGGTCCTCCAAAATATTCCGAATGGAATTTAAACTTAAGCCAGAAAGGGTTTTTGGGAAGAAAGAGCTACCTTAAATGTAGTTGTATCTGGTTGGGTAACTATAGAAGGGTGGAGATTATTCCATGCTTTAATTGTGCGGGGGAAGAACGAATTGCTGTACACATCTGTTGTGGCAGCTGGAATCACAAATGTTATCCCACTGTCTCATCCGCTCTCTACACGCAACGGACAATTTACAGTTAGGCTCAAGATTACAGGATGAATATGCAGCTGATGTATTTTATCAGCTCAAACTGGTCTAATGGCTTTTAAACCACCAGCATTCGTTCGCTCGTGCGTCAGACGACGTATAGCTCGCTGTTGGCTTCTGTCGTCGTCCAATATGTTGACAGAATTGATCGCTCGATCGTTTCAATGCTAGGTAAGATTAATGCGATAAAAATGATTTTTCTTCCACAATTACTATATTTGTTTCAAATGATCCCGATATATCTTCCTAAAAATTTCTTTAAGAAAGTGGACTCCATGGTTACCAATTTTATTTGGGATTATAAGAATCATAGAATAATTAAAAAGCATCTATGTAAATCAAAAATAAACGGTGGCTTTGCACTGCCTAATTTTATGTTTTATTATTGGGCAGTTAATATAAAAAATATGAATTTCTGGTTGGGTGAACTAGATAAACAACCAAATTGGTTAAAAATGGAAAAAGAAGACTGTATCCCTTTTGAAATTAGTTCGATTTTATTTGCTAATACTCCAATACATAAGAAAACTTATAAAGGAAACCCAATAATAGAAAGTGGAATACGTATTTGGAAACAATTAAAAAAAAATAAAAAATTACAGAATGTACCACTAGCTCTTCCAATAGGAAACAATATTTCTTTTAAACCTTCACTGATGGACAAAGGTTTCTTAAAATGGAAGAACTATGGAATAAATAAGATTGGTGATCTTTACAGGGAAAACCTATTTCTCTCATTTCAGGAATTACAACAAAATTATGGATTACATTTTAAAGAATATTTTCGATATCTACAAATTACAGATTATGTTAAATTAAATACACTGGATTTTAGGAATAGAAAGACAGAAATTTTAGATGAATGTTAAATAAACATTCCGAATACAGAGAAATTAATATCATATATTTATAATATTTTATTGGAAAATGATTTACCAAATACGGATAAATATAGACAAGCATGGGAAAATGACTAGGTCAAGTAATCACTAGAGAAGTATGGAATGAAAGTTACAATATATATATACATCATTGTTCATTAAATGCTAGACACTCCTTGATACAATTTAAAGTTATACATAGATTACATCTCTCAAAGTCCAAATTAAATATCGAATTTTCTCAAATGTGTCCGCAATATGTGATAAGTGTCAACAATTAGAAGCTACTTTAAACGCATTCATTTACAAAATGTATAAAAATCACTAATTTTTGGATAGAAATTTTTAAGATAATCTCAATTGTAGTTAATGCAAAGTTAACTCCAGACTCAAAACTAATTATACTGGGAATACTAGAAACAAATCAGATATTAACAACACAACAAATAATTTTTATCGGTTATAGTTTAATAATTGGTAAAAAATTAATACTAAGATTTTGGAAGGGTCCTACTTCCCCTACAACTAAAATGTGGATTACAGAAATGTCGGAGACACTGCATTTGGAACGATTAAGGCTTGCCCTGATGGACAGGCTGGATCAATTCAGAGGAATATGGTCTCCATTTATTGGATATTTAAAGGGTTAAGATGGTCCGGTTCGAAGCCACGCCGGAAGCCTGAATGTATGAATAGATGAAGAATTATAGACAATAGATCATAAATATGTCTCCAATGAAGAATATCTTGTTTAATACTCCACTAAATTAGTTTTGCTCTTTTGTTTTCTTCTTTTTCTTCTTCTATTTCCTACTGTTATAAAATAAAAAAGAAAATTATAGAAGTACAAATAAGATTGATTGTAAATTTTAAAAATATTAAGAATGTATGTGACGATAATATTTTCTTTTGTCTTAATTGGATTTTATATTTCTTCTTAATATGTAATTACCTCTAATAAAAATATTTTACAAAAAAAAAAAAAGAATTGATCGCTCGACGCGGGACAGAGTGCATCGTGTCGTTGTTTCCGGGGATCGCCACGAGGAGGCTTCTGTCATGATCCCCACCACCAGCATTGAGCAACTTAAATGAAATAAAATTGTTCTTATTAAATTGATGGAAATGTTTCATTTGCTCAAACTATGTCCCACATCTCCAAATATTTATGTACTACACTAAAGGCATCCGAATGAGTTCTTGA
The DNA here is from genome assembly GCA_035221665.1 of Okamejei kenojei. NCBI lineage: Eukaryota > Metazoa > Chordata > Chondrichthyes > Rajiformes > Rajidae > Okamejei > Okamejei kenojei. Next base: position 27,667,364 of record CM069158.1, on the reverse strand, counting down.
ACAGGAAAGGTACCGTGAGCTACAGACCAAGTGCTGATACATAGGATTAGTATAGCCAGGGCTTGATGATCAGCACAGGCACAATGGGCCGAAGGGCCTGTTTCAACACTCTATGACTTTAGCACTTGAAAAAAAATTGATGGGAAGGTTGATTGAAAGATACAATGTGGAAACAGGCCCATCAGCCCACCAAGTCCACTCCGACCATCGATCACAAAGAAATCGAGTTCACTTTTCGAATTCTATGTTATCCATGTTCTCATAACCACATCCCACACATTGGGGCAATTTACAAAGGTCAATTAACCTACAAATGCACACGTTGTTAGGTTATAGGCAACAAAGGAAATAGGCAACGTTTCGGGCCGAAAACCCTTCTTCAGACTGATGGGTTTTGGCCTGAAACGTTGCCTATTTCCTTCGCTCCATAAATTGCTGCTGCACCTGCTGAGTTTCTCCAGCACTTTTGTCTACCTTCAATTTTCCAGCATCTGCAGTTCCTTCTTAAAGAAGGTAATAGTAATGTTATAAAGTGGTGTTTTAGTATACTTCCTGTCCTTGACGCATTGCAGTACAACTTGACTATAATGTCAAGATTCAAGAGAGTTTATTGGCCAGTGTCCCAGATAGGACAATGTGTTATCTAATCTCTAATTTGAAATATGTGTGAATTAATGTGAAATCCGAGAAGCTGTTGGCACATTGCCTGCTGTGTCCTGAAATATTGCAGTTGGAGTCACTATCGCAAAGACCTTTTACGAGTGTTTGCTTTAAAGATATAAAATGTGGTCAACCTTCTAATTCTGAAGAATCACCGAGCAAATCAGTAGCTGCTCTCTGATTAAAAAGGCCTCAACGGCTGCGGCTATGGTTTATGTCTGAGAATAGGCTATGCCTGTAGAGAGGAGAGTTGAGCAATCTTGGCATTGATATAGCAATGCGGGAAGGGTGTGTCATTTACAATATTAATGCACATGTGGGTTGGGTTGGGTTGGGTTGTCTATCAGAATGTATCATTGGAGTTATTGGCATTTTGTGTTCTGCTTTCACTGGTATCTCATTTTGTTTTAGAGCTACAGCGCGGAAACACCTTTCAGCTACACAAAAGGCTGGAGAAACTCAGCGGGTGCAGCAGCATCGAAGGAGCGAAGGAGATAGGCGAGGTGCTGCACCCGCTGAGTTTCTCCAGCCTTTTGTGTACCCTCGATTTTCCAGCATCTGCAGTTCCTTCTTTAACAATTAACCTACAAACCTGAATGTCTTTGGAGCGTGGGTGGAATCCGAAGATCTCAGAGAAAACCCACGCAGGTCAAGGGGTGAACGTCCAAACTCCGTACAGACAGAACCCGTCAGGATCGAAGCCGGGTCTCTAGCGCTGTAAGGCAGTAGCTCCACCGCCACGCCACCGTGCCACCGCCACTGTTTACTGGTATTTTTATCGTTCTTTCTAGTTCCTATCATTTATGACCAAGCCATTTGCATTTTCTGGCCTGTACACAGTCATTCAGCTTGGAAACAGGCCCAACATGCCCCATCTGCACCAGTCCCACCTGCATCTTATTTCCCGGCATACCTGAAGAGATGTTAAGTTACACTATTTGAAGACAAAATTAAACAGGATCTTCCCAAGTATTTCCCCTCTCTGTGATAAATGTCAATTTCAAGAAACCTGCTCATACGTTTGTAACGTTATAAAAACTGCAAAAAATTTTTGGACGAACATTAAAAAAATTATCTCTAAAGTCATCAATAATCAACTGGACCCAGATACAAAATTAATAATGTTAGGATTATCGGAGCATAGCACAAACTTTACGATAAGCCAGAGACACTTTCTTGATTACAGTTTAATAACTGTGAAAAAATGAATACTTAAATTTTGGAAAAAACCAGCAACCCCCACAATTAAAATGTGGATTACGGAAATGACCGAGACCTTGCATTTGGAAAAAATAAGATTTGTCTTAATTGACAAACCAGAACTATTTTTTAAAATATGGTCTCCATTTATTGAATTTTTTAAAAGTAAACTGGTTTAACACAAAATTAAAGTCAAAATTGAGTTTAGGGTTGGGTGAACAACTATACACAACATCTCTCGGATCTATCTCCACAATCTTTATATTTGTAATCTCCATTCTTTCTTGCTTTCTTTCTTTCTATTAGTTTATAGTTTATCTTATCTCTTTCTTTCTTTATTTCTTTTCTTTAAACAAAAACTTTAAAAATTGAAGCTTTGTCAGAACTCTGTAACCAATTTGGCATTTATTACTATTTGTACATATGCTTTTAATAAAAATATTAAAAATTTTTAAAAAGAATGTATCTTTGGAGTAATCGGCATTCTGTGTTCTGCTTTCACTGGTTTACTTTTGTTTTAGAGATACAGCGCGGAAACAGACCTTTCAGCCCATCGAGTCCGCACTGACCAACACACTAGCACTATCCTACACGCACACACATACACGAGGGACAAATTTACATTTATACCAGGCCAATTAACCTACAAACCTGAATGTCTTTGGAGCGCGGGAGGAATCCGAAGATCTCAGAGAAAACCCACGCAGGTCAAGGGGTAAACGTACAAACTCCGTACAGACAGAACCCGTCAGGATCGAAGCCGGGTCTCTTGCGCTGTAAGGCAGTAGCTCCACCGCCACGCCACTGTGACGCCGCCACTGTTTACTGGTATTTTTACCGTGCTTGCAAGCTCATTTCATTTATGGCCAAGCCATTTGCATTTTCTGGCCTGTATACAGTAATTCAGCTTGGAAACAGGCCCAGCATGCCCCGTCTGCACTCGTCCCACCTGCATCTTATTTCCCGGCATACCTGAAGAGATGTTAAGTTGGAAATTCGCAAAAGATATCCAAATTAGCTGTTGAAGAGTTGTGACCTGCTAGGTTGCTGTGTGGAAGATCAACAACATAGAACAGTACAGGAACAGGCCCTTCAGCCCACAGTGTCTGTGCCAACATGATGCCAAGACCAACTCTTACGTGCCTGCTCGTAATCCACATCCCTCCATTCCCTGCTTATTCATGCACCTAACCATAAGTCTCTTAATTGCCACTGTTGTATCTGCCTCCACCACCACCCTTGGCAGTGAGGTCCAGGCACTCATCACCCTTTATGTTTAAAATAAAATGGTCCCATACCTGAAGTTAGACACAAGAAGCTGGAGGAACTCAGCGGGACAAGCAGCATCTCTGGCAAAAAGGAATAGGTGACGTTTGAGGTCAAGACCCTTCTCGCAACAGAATGGTATGCAAAACAAAGTATCTATCTATCTATTTATAACGTTATTCCATTTACCACGTATTGTTCCATTGTTTAAAAAGGGTTCAAAGAATAAACCTAGCAATTATAGACCTGTTAATTTGACGTCAGTGGTGGGCAAATTAATGGAAAGGATACTTAGAGATAATATATATAAGCATCTGGATAAACAGGGTCTGATCAGGAACAGTCAACATGGATTTGTGCCTGGAAGGTCATGTTTGACAAACCTTCTTGAATTTTTTGAAGAGGTTACTAGGGAAATTGATGAGGGTAAAGCAGTGGATGTTGTCTATATGGATTTCAGTAAGGCCTTTGACAAGGTTCCCCATGGAAGGTTGATTAAGAAGGTTCAATCTTTGGGTATTAATGGCGGAGTAGCAAGATGGATTCAACAGTGGCTGAATGGGAAATGCCAGAGAGTAATGGTGGATGGCTGTTTGTCAGGTTGGAAGCCGGTGACCAGTGGATGCCTCAGGGATCTGTGTTGGGTCCACTGTTGTTTGTCATGTACATCAATGATCTGGATGATGGGGGTGGAAAATTGGATAAGTAAGTATGCAGATGATACTAAGATAGGTGGTGTTGTGGATAATGAAGTAGATTTTCAAAGTCTACAGAGAGATTTGGGCCATTTGGAAAAGTGGGCTGAAAGATGGCAGATGGAGTTTAATGCTGATAAGTGTGAGGTGCTACATCTTGGCAGGACAAATCAAAATAGGACGTACATGGTAAATGGTAGGTAATTGAGGAATGCTGTGGAACAGAGGGATCTAGGAATAACTGTGCATAGTTCCCTGAAGGTGGAATTGCATGTAGATAGGGTGGTAAAGAAAGCCTTTGGTGTGCTGGCCTTTATAAATCAGAGCATTGAATATAGGAGTAGGGAAGTAATGTTAAAATTGTACAAGGCATTGGTAAGACCAATTCTGGAGTATGGTGTACAATTTTGGTCACCTAATTATAGGAAGGATGTCAACAAAATAGAGAGTACAGAGGAGATTTACTAGAATGTTGCCTGGGTTCCAGCAACTAAGTTACAGAGAAAGGTTGAACAAGTTAGGTCTTTATTCTTTGGAGTGCAGAATGTTAAGGGGGTAACTTGATTGAGGTCTTAAAATGAAGAAAGGGATAGACAGAGTTGACGTGGATAAGCTTTTCCCATTGAGGGTAGGGAAGATTCAAACAAGAGTGCATGACATGAGAATTAAGGGGCAGAAGTTTACGGGTAACATGAGGGGGAACTTCTTTACTCAGAGTGGTGGCTGTGTGAAATGAGCTTCCAGCAGAAATGGTGGAGGCAGGATCGATTTTAACTTTTAAAAGTAAAGTGGATAGGTATATGGACGGGAAGGGAATGGAGGGGTATGGTCTGAGTGCAGGTAGATGGGACTAGGGGAAAACAAATGGTCGGCACGGACTGGAAGGGCCGAGAGGGCCTGTTTCCGTGCTGTAATTGTTATATGGTTATATGGTTATAATGAAATGCAACGGCACGCCACCCAGGCTCACGGCCAGATGGAGCAAATGTCCTGGCACAACTTCTTGCACTTTTAAAACATTTGGCCAACAGAAAGGCCACCCCACTCGAATTTGAGCTGAGATGGCTCATGATGACCCCTCCTTCTCACACCAGTCGCCAGGTTGGTTCGTCACTCACTACGGTATGCGTCTCCTGTAGAAAACACACCGCAAATCTCCCCTCTCTAAGGACTGATAAAAGCTGAAATCTACGAAAACTCGCCCTACTTCCGTTTAAGTTTAATGTGGCTACTGTGAATGTGCAGGGACACTAGATTAGAAACATAGAAACATAGAAAATAGGTGCAGGAGAAGGCCATTTGGCCCTTCGAGCCAGCACCGTCATTCATTGTGATCATGGCTGATCGACCGCTTTCAATAACCCGTGCCTGCCTTCTCCCCATATCCCTTGACTCCATTAGCTCATTCTACCTGTCCAGGTCCCCCTGCAACCTCCTAACATCCTCTTCACAGTTCACACTTCCACCCAGCTTTGTGTCATCCGCAAACTTGCTAGTGTTGCTCCTATTTCCCTCTTCCAAATCATTAATATATATGGTAAACAGTTGCAGCCCCAACACCGAGCCTTGCGGCACTCCACTCGCCACTGCCTGCCATTCTGAAAAGGACCCGTTCACTCCTACTCTGCCAACCAATTTTCTATCCATGTCAACCTACCCTATTCCCAATACCATGTGCTCTAATTTTAGTCACCAGTCTCCCGTGCGGGACCTTATCAAAGGCTTTCTGAAAGTCTAGATACACTACATCCACGGGCACCCCTTCATCCATTTTACTTGTCACATCCTCAAAAAATTCCAGAAGATTAGTCAAGCATGACTTCCCTTTCATAAATCCATGTTGACTTGGACTAATCCTTTTACTGCTATCCAAATGCTGTGTTATTACCTCTTTAATAATTGACTCCAGCATCTTTCCCACCACCGAAGTCAGGCTAACTGGTCTGTAATTCCCCGTTTTCTCTCTCGCTCCTTTCTTGAAAAGTGGGATAAAACATTAGCTATCCTCCATCCACAGGAACTGATCCTGAATCTATTGAACATTGGAAAATGATCACCAATGCGTCCACTATTTCTAGAGCCACCTCCCTGAGGACCTTGGGATGCAGACCATCAGGCCCAGGGGGGGGGGGGATTTATCATCCTTCAGTCCCATTAGCCTACCCAATACTAGATCCGAAGACAGATCCGAAGTACCGATTCAACTCTTCTGCCATTTCCTTGTTGCCCATAATTATTTCACCCGTGTCTGCCTTCAAGGGACCCACATTTGACTTTGCTATTTTTTTTCCCTTAAAATATCTAAATAAGCTTTTACTGTCCTTCTTTATATTCCTGGCCAGTTTTCCCTCATACTTTATCTTTTCAGCCCGTATTGCCCGTTTTGTTTCCTTCTGTTGTCCTATGAAAGTTTCCCATTACTCTGGCTTCCTTTGCTGTGTTATACATCTTTTCTTTTAGTTTTATTCTATCCGTAACTTCTCTTGTCAGCCACGGTTGTCTCCTACTCCCCTCAGATTGAGACCCTCACACTCCCCGTAGACTCAAGAACACTCCCTCTGTGGAACACAAAAAGGTTCCCAAACTTGTACTTCTCAGAGTCAGGAAGATCACTATCCTTGTTGCCAAGGATAGCCTCGAGAGTCTTAATCAAAACTGGCAGATCAGCCCACCGTCTTTTTACAGCAGCACATTTGTTCTGGCAGTATGGCTTGATCTTAGGAACCCTCGTACCTCATGGATAGCACCTGCATGAGACTCAGCATTGGAGCCTGGGCACTCGGCCAACCCACTCGTACCTGAAACAACAACCTCATCAACACAGCGCCCAAGGTCGTGGTCAGAAATTGAAAGACCAGAACTCTCTGAAAGTTCACAGACCCCACTACGCAAGCTGGTCTCGTCACACACCCCGTCCTCCGGCATGACACCACCGCCAGGATCAATGCCGGGGATGGATCCCGAAAATCCCCTGACCGCAACAAGCAGCCCACTGAATGGCTGGGCTCCTGCACTCTCCCATCACCCTCCACATCTGGACCTGGGGAAGAAAAAAAACAAGAGGCACCCCCAGGGCCCGTGGTACACTGGCATCCCAGAATCTGAAAGAGGATTGCCACCAGAAATAGCCCCGACCCCCACAGCACCCAGAGTACCCTCTCCACTTACAACCCCCAGAGAATCTCCACTTGCTTTTAGACTCTCCCCTGCCAACTCAGCCGGCGAGGCAGCACACCCCCCCAGCACCTCCATTGGCTCTGATGCGGAGCACAGACTGGAACACTAAAGACCCTGAACCTTCCCCTTCGGGCTGACTCTGCTCATCCCCCGTCTCAGGGGGCACACTACCAGGGGAGCTAATCATCTGGCGTGCCAACACCCTCAATAGGCCTCTGAAACGAGGGAACCTCCACCGACCCAGAGGGAAAGGAGGGGTATGGTCTGAGTGCAGGTAGATGGGACTAGGGGAAAATAAATGGTCGGCGCGGACTGGAAGGGCCGAGAGAGCCTGTTTCCGTGCTGTAATTGTTATATGGTTATATGGTTATATTTATCTGTAATACCAATTGTAATAATGTGTAGTCTTTCCGCTAACTAGTTACCATGCTACAATAAGATTTTCACTTAAACATAGAAATTAAGAGCAGGAGTAGGCAATAGACAATAGATGCAGGAGTAGGCCATTTGGCCCTTTGAGCCAGCAACGCCATTCAATGTGATCATGGCTGATCATCCCCAATCAGCTCCTGCCTTCTCCCCATATCCCCTGACTCCACTATCTTTAAGAGCCCTATCTAGCTCTCTCTTGAAAGTATCCAGAGAACCGCCCTCTGAGGCAGAGAATTCTCACAACTCTCTGTGTGAAAAAGTGTTTCTAAATGGCTTACCCTTTTTTCTTAAACTGTGGCCCTTGGTTCTGGACTCCCCAAACATCGGGAACATGTTTCCTGCCTCTAGCATTTCCAAACTCTTAATAATCTTATATGTTTCTCTCGTCCTTCTAAACTCCAGAGTGTACAAGCCCAGCCGCTCCATTCTCTCAGCTTATGACAGTCCCGCCATCCCGGGAATTAACCTTGTAAATCTATGCTGCACTCCCTCAATAGCAAGAATGTCCTTCCTCAAATTAGGGGACCAAAACTGCACATAATGCTCCAGGTGTGGTCTCACTAGGGCCCTATACAACTGCAGAAGGACCTCTGTGCACCCATACCCAACTCACCTTGATATGAAGGCCAACAGTAGCCTGGACATTGGGAGCAAGTTGAATCAGGAGTTAAAATTGGCATGTAGCAAAAGTAATGCTGTGGTTGTATGGGAGATTTCAGCATGCAGGTAGACTGGGAAAATCAGGTTGGTACTGGACCCCAAGAAATGAACAGTGCCTTTGTGATGGATTATGTTAAAGTATGCTGTATTAAAGCTGAATCTTTTCAACTGCTCTTAACTGATCTGGTCACTTAGCTGTTGATATCTCAGCAAAGCCAGGCCGCTGGTCATTATACTCGTGTAACGGCACGGTGGCGCAGTGGTAGAGTTGCTGCTTTACAGCGCCAGAGTCCCAGGTTCGATCCTGACAATGGGTGCTTGTCTATACGGAGTTTGTATGTTCTCCCCATGACCTGTGTCGGTTTTCTCCAAGATCTTCTGTTTCCTCTCACACTACAAAGACGTACAGGTTTGTAGGATAATTGGCTTGGTATAAGATGTTAATTGTAGCTAGTGTCGGATAGTGTTAGTGTGCGTGGATTGCGGGTCAGTGCGGACTCAGTGGGCCGAAGCGAATGTTTCCGTGCTGTTTTAAATCGGTTTTTAAAAACACTTGCTTTTCCCATTCTAAACTAATAGTAATGTTAACAGAGACATGCAGATGAATGGGCTTTTGACTATTGCAGAGGTGCTCCAGAACTCAAGATATGTTTTGGGAATGTTTGGAATCGTTACAAAAGATCAGGCAGCGATAGTCACTGGATTTGAAATTCAATAGCTTTTAGGATCCTTGGCCACCACAGTATTGGAAACCTGGGGTACAGGAGATTTACTTCTCTGGTTGACTGGAAATGTTACTTTAGTTTTAAGATACAGCACAGAAACATACCCTCCGGCCCACCGAGTCCACACCAACCATTTATCCCCGTTCACACGAGTTCTATGTTCTTGGTTTCTTGGTCCTCCAAAATATTCCGAATGGAATTTAAACTTAAGCCAGAAAGGGTTTTTGGGAAGAAAGAGCTACCTTAAATGTAGTTGTATCTGGTTGGGTAACTATAGAAGGGTGGAGATTATTCCATGCTTTAATTGTGCGGGGGAAGAACGAATTGCTGTACACATCTGTTGTGGCAGCTGGAATCACAAATGTTATCCCACTGTCTCATCCGCTCTCTACACGCAGGGGACAATTTACAGTTAGGCTCAAGATTACAGGATGAATATGCAGCTGATGTATTTTATCAGCTCAAACTGGTCTAATGGCTTTTAAACCACCAGCATTCGTTCGCTCGTGCGTCAGACGACGTATAGCTCGCTGTTGGCTTCTGTCGTCGTCCAATATGTTGACAGAATTGATCGCTCGATCGTTTCAATGCTAGGTAAGATTAATGCGATAAAAATGATTTTTCTTCCACAATTACTATATTTGTTTCAAATGATCCCGATATATCTTCCTAAAAATTTCTTTAAGAAAGTGGACTCCATGGTTACCAATTTTATTTGGGATTATAAGAATCATAGAATAATTAAAAAGCATCTATGTAAATCAAAAATAAACGGTGGCTTTGCACTGCCTAATTTTATGTTTTATTATTGGGCAGTTAATATAAAAAATATGAATTTCTGGTTGGGTGAACTAGATAAACAACCAAATTGGTTAAAAATGGAAAAAGAAGACTGTATCCCTTTTGAAATTAGTTCGATTTTATTTGCTAATACTCCAATACATAAGAAAACTTATAAAGGAAACCCAATAATAGAAAGTGGAATACGTATTTGGAAACAATTTTAAAAAAATTAAAATTACAGAATGTACCACTAGCTCTTCCAATAGGAAACAATATTTCTTTTAAACCTTCACTGATGGACAAAGGTTTCTTAAAATGGAAGAACTATGGAATAAATAAGATTGGTGATCTTTACAGGGAAAACCTATTTCTCTCATTTCAGGAATTACAACAAAATTATGGATTACATTTTAAAGAATATTTTCGATATCTACAAATTAGAGATTATGTTAAATTAAATACACTGGATTTTAGGAATAGAAAGACAGAAATTTTAGATGAATGTTTAAATAAACATCCGAATACAGAGAAATGAATATCATATATTTATAATATTTTATTGGAAAATGATTTACCAAAATACGGATAAATATAGACAAGCATGGGAAAATGAACTAGGTCAAGTAATCAGTAGAGAAGTATGGAATGAAAGTTTACAATATATATATACATCATTGTTCATTAAATGCTAGACACTCCTTGATACAATTTAAAGTTATACATAGATTACATCTCTCAAAGTCCAAATTAAATAGAATTTTCTCAAATGTGTCCGCAATATGTGATAAGTGTCAACAATTAGAAGCTACTTTAACGCATTCATTTACAAAATGTATAAAAATCACTAATTTTTGGATAGAAATTTTTAAGATAATCTCAATTGTAGTTAATGCAAAGTTAATGCAAAGTTTTTTTCTTCTTTTTCTTCTTCTATTTCCTACTGTTATAAAATAAAAAAGGAAATTATAGAAGTACAAATAAGATTGATTGTAAATTTTAAAAATATTAAGAATGTATGTGACGATAATATTTTCTTTTGTCTTAATTGGATTTTATATTTCTTCTTAATATGTAATTACCTCTAATAAAAATATTTTACAAAAAAAAAAAAGTATTGATCGCTCGACGCGGGACAGAGTGCATCGTGTCGTTGTTTCCGGGGATCGCCACGAGGAGGCTTCTGTCATGATCCCCACCACCAGCATTGAGCAACTTAAATGAAATAAAATTGTTCTTATTAAATTGATGGAAATGTTTCATTTGCTCAAACTATGTCCCACATCTCCAAATATTTATGTACTACACTAAAGGCATCCGAATGAGTTCTTGAACAGGAAAGGTACCGTGAGCCACAGACCAAGTGCTGATACATAGGATTAGTATAGCCAGGGCTTGATGATCAGCACAGGCACAATGGGCCGAAGGGCCTGTTTCAACACTCTATGACTTTAGCACTTGAAAAATTGATGGGAAGATTGATTGAAAGATACAATGTGGAAACAGGCCCATCAGCCCACCAAGTCCACTCCGACCATCGATCACTCGTTCACTTTAATTCTATGTTATCCCATGTTCTCATCCACATCCCACACATTGGGGCAATTTACAAAGGTCAATTAACCTACAAATGCACAAGTTGTAGGTTATAAGCAACAAAGGAAATAGGCAACGTTTTGGGCCGAAACCCTTCTTCAGACTGATGGGTTTTGGCCTGAAACGTTGCCTATTTCCTTCGCTCCATAAATGCTGCTGCACCTGCTGAGTTTCTCCAGCACTTTTGTCTACCTTCAATTTTCCAGCATCTGCAGTTCCTTCTTAAAGAAGGTAATAGTAATGTTATAAAGTGGTGTTTTAGTATACTTTCTGTCCTTGACGCATTGCAGTACACTTGACTATAATGTCAAGATTCAAGAGAGTTTATTGGCCAGTGTCCCAGATAGGACAATGTGTTATCTAATCTCTAATTTGAAATATGTGTGAATTAATGTGAAATCCGAGAAGCTGTTGGCACATTGCCTGCTGTGTCCTGAAATATTGCAGTTGGAGTCACTATCGCAAAGACCTTTTACGAGTGTTTGCTTTAAAGATATAAAATGTGGTCAACCTTCTAATTCTGAAGAATCACCGAGCAAATCAGTAGCTGCTCTCTGATTAAAAAGGCCTCAACGGCTGCGGCTATGGTTTATGTCTGAGAATAGGCTATGCCTGTAGAGAGGAGAGTTGAGCAATCTTGGCATTGATATAGCAATGCGGGAAGGGTGTGTCATTTACAATATTAATGCACATGTGGGTTGGGTTGGGTTGGGTTGTCCATCAGAATGTATCATTGGAGTTATTGGCATTTTGTGTTCTGCTTTCACTGGTATCTCATTTTGTTTTAGAGCTACAGCGCGGAAACACCTTTCAGCTACACAAAAGGCTGGAGAAACTCAGCGGGTGCAGCAGCATCTAAGGAGCGAAGGAGATAGGCGAGGTTTCGGCCCGAAACGTTGCCTATCTCCTTCGCTCCTTAGATGCTGCTGCACCTGCTGAGTTTCTCCAGCCTTTTGTGTACCCTCGATTTTCCAGCATCTGCAGTTCCTTCTTTAACAATTAACCTACAAACCTGAATGTCTTTGGAGCGTGGGTGGAATCCGAAGATCTCAGAGAAAACCCACGCAGGTCAAGGGGTGAACGTACAAACTCCGTACAGACAGAACCCGTCAGGATCGAAGCCGGGTCTCTAGCGCTGTAAGGCAGTAGCTCCACCGCCACTGTTTACTGGTATTTTTATCGTTCTTTCTAGTTCCTTTCATTTATGACCAAGCCATTTGCATTTTCTGGCCTGTACACAGTCATTCAGCTTGGAAACAGGCCCAACATGCCCCATCTGCACCAGTCCCACCTGCATCTTATTTCCCGGCATACCTGAAGAGATGTTAAGTTACACTATTTCAAGACAAAATTAAACAGGATCTTTCCCCTCTGTGATAAATGTCAATTTCAAGAAACCTGCTCATACTTTTGTAACATGTATAAAAACTGCAAAATTATTTGGACGAACATTAAAAAAATTATCTCTAAAGTCATCAATAATCAACTGGACCCAGATCCAAAATTAATAATATTAGGATTATCGGAGCATAGCACAAACTTTACGATAAGCCAGAGACACTTTCTTGATTACAGTTTAATAACTGCGAAAAAATGAATACTTAAATTTTGGAAAAAAAACAGCAAACCCCACAATTAAAATGTGGATTACGGAAATGACCGAGACCTTGCATTTGGAAAAAATAAGATTTGTCTTAATTGACAAACCAGAACTATTTTTTAAAATATGGTCTCCATTTATTGAATTTTTTAAAAAGTAAACCGGTTTAACACAAAATTAAAGTCAAAATTGAGTTTAGGGTTGGGTGAACAACTATACACAACATCTCCCGGATCTATCTCCACAATCTTTATATTTGTAATCTCCATTCTTTCTTGCTTTCTTTCTTTCTATTAGTTTATAGTTCTCTTATCTCTTTCTTTCTTTATTTCTTTTCTTTAAACAAAAACTTTAAAAATTGAAGCTTTGTCAGAACTCTGTAACCAATTTGGCGTTTATTACTATTTGTACATATGCTTTTAATAAAAATATTAAAAATGTTAAAAAAGAATGTATCTTTGGAGTAATCGGCATTTTGCGTTCTGCTTTCACTGGTTTACTTTTGTTTTAGAGATACAGCGCGGAAACAGACCTTTCAGCCCATCGAGTCCGCACTGACCAACACACTAGCACTATCCTACACGCACACACATACACGAGGGACAAATTTACATTTATACCAGGCCATAACCTACAAACCTGAATGTCTTTGGAGCGCGGGAGGAATCCGAAGATCTCAGAGAAAACCCACGCAGGTCAAGGGGTAAACGTACAAACTCCGTACAGACAGAACCCGTCAGGATCGAAGCCGGGTCTCTTGCGCTGTAAGGCAGTAGCTCCACCGCCAGGTTCAAAGAATAAACCTAGCAATTATAGACCTGTTAATTTGACGTCAGTGGTGGGCAAATTAATGGAAAGGATACTTAGAGATAATATATATAAGCATCTGGATAAACAGGGTCTGATCAGGAACAGTCAACATGGATTTGTGCCTGGAAGGTCATGTTTGACAAACCTTCTTGAATTTTATGAAGAGGTTACTAGGGAAATTGATGAGGGTAAAGCAGTGGATGTTGTCTATATGGATTTCAGTAAGGCCTTTGACAAGGTTCCCCATGGAAGGTTGGTTAAGAAGGTTCAATCTTTGGGTGTTAATGGCGGAGTAGCAAGATGGATTCAACAGTGGCTGAATGGGAAATGCCAGAGAGTAATGGTGGATGGCTGTTTGTCAGGTTGGAAGCCGGTGACCAGTGGGGTGCCTCAGGGATCTGTGTTGGGTCCACTGTTGTTTGTCATGTACATCAATGATCTGGATGATGGGGTGGAAAAATTGGATAAGTAAGTATGCAGATGATACTAAGATAGGTGGTGTTGTGGATAATGAAGTAGATTTTCAAAGTCTACAGAGAGATTTGGGCCATTTGGAAAAGTGGGCTGAAAGATGGCAGATGGAGTTTAATGCTGATAAGTGTGAGGTGCTACATCTTGGCAGGACAAATCAAAATAGGACGTACATGGTAAATGGTAGGTAATTGAGGAATGCTGTGGAACAGAGGGATCTAGGAATAACTGTGCATAGTTCCCTGAAGGTGGAATTGCATGTAGATAGGGTGGTAAAGAAAGCTTTCGGTGTGCTGGCCTTTATAAATCAGAGCATTGAATATAGGAGTAGGGAAGTAATGTTAAAATTGTACAAGGCATTGGTAAGACCAATTCTGGAGTATGGTGTACAATTTTGGTCACCTAATTATAGGAAGGATGTCAACAAAATAGAGAGTACAGAGGAGATTTACTAGAATGTTGCCTGGGTTCCAGCAACTAAGTTACAGAGAAAGGTTGAACAAGTTAGGTCTTTATTCTTTGGAGTGCAGAAGGTTAAGGGGGGACTTGATTGAGGTCTTTAAAATGAAGAAAGGGATAGACAGAGTTGACGTGGATAAGCTTTTCCCATTGAGGGTAGGGAAGATTCAAACAAGCGTGCATGACATGAGAATTAAGGGGCAGAAGTTTACGGGTAACATGAGGGGGAACTTCTTTACTCAGAGTGGTGGCTGTGTGGAATGAGCTTCCAGCAGAAGTGGTGGAGGCAGGATCGATTTTAACATTTAAAAGTAAAGTGGATAGGTATATGGACGGGAAGGGAATGGAGGGGTATGGTCTGAGTGCAGGTAGATGGGACTAGGGGAAAACAAATGGTCGGCACGGACTGGAAGGGCCGAGAGGGCCTGTTTCCGTGCTGTAATTGTTATATGGTTATATGGTTATAATGAAATGCAACGGCACGCCACCCAGGCTCACGGCCAGATGGAGCAAATGTCCTGGCACAACTTCTTGCACTTTTAAAACATTTGGCCAACAGAAAGGCCACCCCACTCGAATTTGAGCTGAGATGGCTCATGTCGACCCCCCCTTCTCACTCCAGTCGCCAGGTTGGTTCGTCACTCACTACGGTATGCGTCTCCTGTAGAAAACACACCGCAAATCTCCCCTCTCTAAGGACCGATAAAAGCTGAAATCTACGAAAACCCGCCCTACTTCCGTTTAAGTTTAATGTGGCTACTGTGAATGTGCAGGGACACTAGATTAGAAACATAGAAACATAGAAAATAGGTGCAGGAGGAGGCCATTCGGCCCTTCGAGCCAGCACCGTCATTCATTGTGATCATGGCTGATCGACCGCTATCAATAACCCGTGCCTGCCTTCTCCCCATATCCCTTGACTCCACCAGCCCCTAGAGCTCTATCCAACTCTCTCTTAAATCCATCCAGTGACTTGGCCTCCACCGCCCTTGTGGCAGGGAATTCCATAAATTCACAACTCTCTGGGTAAAAAAGTTTATTCTCACCTCAGTCTTAAATGACCTCCCCTTTATTCTAAGGCTGTGGCCCCTGGTTCTGGACACCCAACACTGGGACCATTTTTTCTGCATCTAGCTTGTCCAGTCCTTTTATAATTTTATATGTTCCTATAAGATCCCCCCTCATCCTTCTAAACTCCAGTGAATACAAGCCTATTCTTTTCAATCTTTCCTCATATGACAGTCCCGCCATCCCAGGGATCAATCTCGTGAACCTGCGCTGCACTGCCTCAATCACAAGGATGTCCTTCCTCAAATTAGGAGACCAAAACTGTACACAATACTCCAGATGTGGTCTCACCAGAGCCCTATACAACTACAGAAGAACCTCTTTACTCCTGTACTGAAATCCTCTTGTTATGAAGGCCAACATTCCATTAGCTTTCTTCACTGCCTGCTGTACCTGCACACCAACTTTCAGTGACTGGTGTACAAGGACACCCAGGTCACGCTGTACCTCCCCCTTACCTAACCTAACCCCATTGAGATAATAATCTGCCCCCTTGTTTTTGCCGCCAAAGTGGATAACCTCACATTTATCTATATTATACTGCATTTGCCACACATCTGCCCACCCATTCTACCTGTCCAGGTCCCCCTGCAACCTCCTAACATCCTCTTCACAGTTCACACTGCCACCCAGCTTTGTGTCATCCGCAAACTTGCTAGTGTTGCTCCTATTTCCCTCTTCCAAATCATTAATATATATGGTAAACAGTTGCAGCCCCAACACCGAGCCTTGCGGCACTCCACTCGCCACTGCCTGCCATTCTGAAAAGGACCCGTTCACTCCTACTCTGCCAACCAATTTTCTATCCATGTCAACCTACCCTATTCCCAATACCATGTGCTCTAATTTTAGTCACCAGTCTCCCATGCGGGACCTTATCAAAGGCTTTCTGAAAGTCTAGATACACTACATCCACGGGCACCCCTTCATCCATTTTACTTGTCACATCCTCAAAAAATTCCAGAAGATTAGTCAAGCATGACTTCCCTTTCATAAATCCATGTTGACTTGGACTAATCCTTTTACTGCTATCCAAATGCTGTGTTATTACCTCTTTAATAATTGACTCCAGCATCTTTCCCACCACCGAAGTCAGGCTAACTGGTCTGTAATTCCCCGTTTTCTCTCTCGCTCCTTTCTTGAAAAGTGGGATAACATTAGCTATCCTCCAATCCACAGGAACTGATCCTGAATCTATTGAACATTGGAAAATGATCACCAATGCATCCACTATTTCTAGAGCCACCTCCCTGAGGACCTTGGGATGCAGACCATCAGGCCCAGGGGATTTATCATCCTTCAGTCCCATTAGCCTACCCAATACTAGATCCGAAGACAGATCCGAAGTACCGATTCAACTCTTCTGCCATTTCCTTGTTGCCCATAATTATTTCACCCGTGTCTGCCTTCAAGGGACCCACATTTGACTTTGCTATTTTTTTTCCCTTAAAATATCTAAAGAAGCTTTTACTGTCCTTCTTTATATTCCTGGCCAGTTTTCCCTCATACTTTATCTTTTCAGCCCGTATTGCCCGTTTTGTTTCCTTCTGTTGTCCTATGAAAGTTTCCCATTACTCTGGCTTCCTTTGCTGTGTTATACATCTTTTCTTTTAGTTTTATTCTATCCGTAACTTCTCTTGTCAGCCACGGTTGTCTCCTACTCCCCTCAGATTGAGACCCTCACACTCCCCGTAGACTCAAGAACACTCCCTCTGTGGAACACAAAAAGGTTCCCAAACTTGTACTTCTCAGAGTCAGGAAGATCACTATCCTTGTTGCCAAGGATAGCCTCGAGAGTCTTAATCAAAACTGGCAGATCAGCCCACCGTCTTTTTACAGCAGCACATTTGTTCTGGCAGTATGGCTTGATCTTAGGAACTCTCGGACCTCACGGATAGCACCTGCATGAGACTCAGCATTGGAGCCTGGGCACTCGGCCAACCCACTCGTACCTGAAACAACAACCTCATCAACACAGCGCCCAAGGTCGTGGTCAGAAATTGAAAGACCAGAACTCTCTGAAAGTTCACAGACCCCACTACGCAAGCTGGTCTCGTCACACACCCCATCCTCCGGCATGACACCACCGCCAGGATCAATGCCTGGGATGGATCCCAAAACCCCTGACCGCAACAAGCAGCCCACTGAATGGCTGGGCTCCTGCACTCTCCCATCACCCTCCACATCTGGACCTGGGGAAGAAAAAACAAGAGGCACCCCCAGGGCCCGTGGTACACTGGCATCCCCGGAATCTGAAAGAGGATTGCCACCAGAAATAGCCCCGACCCCCACAGCACCCAGAGTACCCTCTCCACTTACAACCCCCAGAGAATCTCCACTTGCTTTTAGACTCTCCCCTGCCAACTCAGCCGGCGAGGCAGCACACCCCCCCAGCACCTCAATTGGCTCTGATGCGGAGCACAGACTGGAACACTAAAGACCCTGAACCTTCCCCTTCGGGCTGACTCTGCTCATCCCCCGTCTCAGGGGGCACACTACCAGGGGAGCTAATCATCTGGCGTGCCAACACCCTCAATAGGCCTCTGAAACGAGGGAACCTCCACCGACCCAGAGGGAAAGGAGGGGTATGGTCTGAGTGCAGGTAGATGGGACTAGGGGAAAATAAATGGTCGGCGCGGACTGGAAGGGCCGAGAGAGCCTGTTTCCGTGCTGTAATTGTTATATGGTTATATGGTTATATTTATCTGTAATACCAATTGTAATAATGTGTAGTCTTTCCGCTAACTAGTTACCATGCTACAATAAGATTTTCACTTAAACATAGAAATTAAGAGCAGGAGCAGGCAATAGACAATAGATGCAGGAGTAGGCCATTTGGCCCTTTGAGCCAGCAACGCCATTCAATGTGATCATGGCTGATCATCCCCAATCAGCTCCTGCCTTCTCCCCATATCCCCTGACTCCACTATCTTTAAGAGCCCTATCTAGCTCTCTCTTGAAAGTATCCAGAGAACCGCCCTCTGAGGCAGAGAATTCCACAGACTCACAACTCTCTGTGTGAAAAAGTGTTTCTAAATGGCTTACCCTTTTTTCTTAAACTGTGGCCCTTGGTTCTGGACTCCCAAAACATCGGGAACATGTTTCCTGCCTCTAGCATGTCCAAACTCTTAATAATCTTATATGTTTTTCTCGTCCTTCTAAACTCCAGAGTGTACAAGCCCAGCCGCTCCATTCTCTCAGCTTATGACAGTCCCGCCATCCCGGGAATTAACCTTGTAAATCTATGCTGCACTCCCTCAATAGCAAGAATGTCCTTCCTCAAATTAGGGGACCAAAACTGCACATAATGCTCCAGGTGTGGTCTCACTAGGGCCTATACAACTGCAGAAGGACCTCTGTGCACCCATACCCAACTCACCTTGTTATGAAGGCCAACAGTAGCCTGGACATTGGGCGCAAGTTGAATCAGGAGTTAAAATTGGCATGTAGCAAAAGTAATAGCTGTGGTTGTATGGGAGATTTCAGCATGCAGGTAGACTGGGAAAATCAGGTTGGTACTGGACCCCAAGAAATGAACTTTGTAGAGTGCCTTTGTGATGGATTCTTAGAGCAGTTTGTATTGGATCCTACCAGGGAGAAGGCAATTCTGGATTTAGTGTTATGTAATGAACCGGATTTAATAAAGGGCTTCGAGGTTAATGAGCCATGTAGTGACCATAACATGATCAGGTTTACAATTGGAGAGGGAGAAGGGTAGATCGGGGGTGTCAGTGCTACAGTTGAATGAAGGGGACTATGGGGCCATGAGGGAGGAGCTGGCCAAAGTTGACTGGAAAGATACACTAGCTGGGATGACAGTTGAACAAAAATGGCAGGTATTTCTACGCATAATACAGAAGGTGCAGGATCAGTTCATTCCTAGGAGGAAGAAAGATTCCAAGGGGAGAAAGGGGCGACCATGGATGTCAAGGGACGTCAGGGACAGTATAAAAATTAAAGCGAAGAAGTACAAAGTAGCAAGGATGAGCGGGAAGCAAGAGGATTGGGTAATGTTTAAAGAAGATAACCAAAAAGATAATACGGGGAGAAAAGATGAGGTACGAAGGTAAGCTAGCCAAGAATATAGCTAGTAAAAGCTTCTTTAGGTATGTGAAGAGGAAAACATTAGTTAACACCAAAGTTGGACCATTGAAGACCGAAAAAGGTGAATTTATTATGGGGAACAAGGAAATGGCAGATGAGTTGAACAGGTATTTTGGGTCTATCTTCACTAAGGAGGACACAAACAATCTTCCTGATATAGTAGTGGCCAGAGGATCTGGGGTGACGGAGGAACTGAATGAAATCCACATTAGGCAGGAAATGGTGCTGGATAGACTGATGGGACTGAAGGCTGATAAATCCCCAGGGCCTGGTGGTCTGCATCCCAGGGTACTTAAGGAAGTGGCTCTAGAAATTGTGGATGCATTGGTGATAATTTTCCAATGTTCTATAGACTCAGGATCAGTTCCTGTGGATTGGAGGGTAGCTAATGTTATCCCACTTTTTAAGAAAGGCGGGAGAGAGAAAACGGAATTATAGACCAGTTAGCCTGACATCGGTGGTGGGGAAGATGCTGGAGTCAATTATAAAAGATGAAATAGCGGCACATTTGGATAGCAGTAACAGGATCGGTCCGAGTCAGCATGGATTTACGAAGGTCCCATAGGAGATTAGTGGGCAAAATTAGGGCACATGGTATTGGGGGTAGAGTGCTGACATGGATAGAAAATTGGTTGGCAGACAGGAAACAAAGAGTAGGGATTAACTGTCCCTTTCAGAATGTCAGGCGGTGAATAGTGGGGTACCGCAAGGCTTGGTGCTGGGACCGCAGCTATTTACAATATACTTCAATGATTTAGATGAAGGGATTCAAAGTAACATTAGAAAATTTGCAGATGACACAAAGCTGGGTGGCAGTGTGAACTGTGAGGTGGATGCTATGAGAATGCAGGGTGACTTGGACAGGTTGGGTGAGTGGGCAGATGCATGGCAGATGCAGTTTATTGTGGATAAATGTGAGGTTATCCACTTTGGTAGCAAAAACAGGAAGGCAGATTATTATCTAAATGGTGTCAAGTTGGTAAAAGGGGAAGTACAACGGGATCTGGGGATCCTTGTACATCAGTCAGTTAAAGTAAGCATGAGGTACAGCAGCCAGTGAAGAAAGCAAGTGGCATTTTAGACAATAGATGCAGGAGTAGGCCATTCAGCCCTTCGAGCCAGCACCGCCATTCAATGTGATCATAGCTGATCATCCCCAATCAGTACCCCGTTCCTGTCTTCTCCCCATATCCCCTGACTCCGCTATTTTTAAGAGCCCTATCTAGCTCTCTCTTGAAAGCATCTAGAGAACCTGCCTCCATCGCGAGAGAATTCCACACTCACCACTCTCTGTGAGAAAAAGTGTTTCCTCGTCTCCGTTCTAAATGGCTTACTCCTTATTCTCAAACTGTGGCTCCTGGTTCTGCACAACTCCAACATCGGGAACAGGTTTCCAAACCCTTAACAATCTTATATGTTTCAATGAGATCCCCTCTCATCCTTCTAAACTCCAGTGTGTACAAGCCCAGCCGCTGCATTCTCTCAGCATATGACAGTCCCGCCATCCCGGGAATTAACCTTGTAAACCTCCCTCAATAGCAGGAATGTCCTATGTGGGACCTTATCAAATGCTTTCTGAAAGTCCAGGTACACTACATCCACTGGCTCTCCCTTGTCCATTTTCCTAGTTACATCTTCAAAAAATTCCAGAAGATTAGTCAAGCATGATTTCCCCTTTGTAAATCCATGCTGACTCGGACCGATCCTGTTACTGCTATCCAAATGTGCCGCTATTTCAGCTTTTATGATTTTACAGCATCTTTCCCACCACCGATGCCATTCAGCCCTTCAAGCCAGCACCACCATTCAATATGATAATGGCTGATCATCCAAAATCCGTACCCCGTTCCTACTTTCTCCCCATATCCCTTGATTCCGTTAGAACTGTATCTCGGTACACGTGATAATAAACTAAACTAAACTGTTTGGGGAGGGGGTAGTACTACATGGGTTATACCACTAGCTACCTCCCTATTAAGAAATTGCTACATTGCATTAACTCAACGACGAGAAAATAAACATTAAGCAAGTGTCTGACATCAAGCAAGTGTCTGATTTGAAACTTTTTAATGAAAATGGATGAAAATCGGATAAGGAAATTAGTAGAACACGATGTTCTCAACCACGGTCACTGAGCCATTTCCCAACACAGATGCTGCCTGATCTGCTGAGAATTTTCTGCGTTGATTATTTGCAATACCAGCCCATTTTTCCCGCCAATCGTATTCTCCAACAGTGTGTGCTTTTTGCGGCAAACGCCTACATATAACGCAGGCAGAAACATGTGAAGTCAGGCTGCGCCCAAGTTACTTAATTGCGCCGAGAGTTGAGTGCCGGTGTTGGTTTCAAGGACTTTCTCATCCCTTCCCTGTAGCAGTCAGCGCTACGTCGCACCGAGTCAGCGCACCTGGAACACGTATAAAAATCAGGATTTCCGCTGAGATTTCCAGTTCTCTCGTCAGTCATTGGAAGTTTCCTCTCCCACTAGTAAAGCGTGAAGTCGGCAGCAAATAGTCAACGGCTGTTGGAAGTTGGGCAGCGGTCCGACCGACCTACTTCCTAGACGTTGCTGCAAAGTTAACATGAAACGTTACTTTATATACCGCAGGTAAGTCCGAGGGGAGGTTGGTTTACTTTTTTTATCCATTAAATGGATAACCAGACTACTCTTTAAGCGCATTTTTTCTTAAAGGAAAAACTGACGATGATGACATTGTCAGTTGTGTGATGTTCCATTTATTTACACGGATAAACGAAATTGTGATTAAGTTTACAAGTCGCCAGACAAACATTAGGTTCGAGGAATCCGTCAGCAATTTCGTGGTTGAGTAACAGCGGAAAGAATAAGTTTGTATGTTGTGATTGACTAACCGATACAGCATGGGACCAGGCCCTTTGGGCAACGGAGTCAATGGTTCAATTCAATGATACTTTGTCACATGGACATACCTAGGTACAGTGAAATGCTTTGTTTAGTATGCAAGCTGAGTTGTGAATTAATGGAATTCCCTGCCACAGAGGGCAGTGGAGGCCAAGTCACTGGATGGATTTAAGAGAGAGTTGGATAGAGCTCTAGGGGCTGGTGGAGTCGAGGGATATGGGGAGAAGGCAGGCACGGGTTATTGATGCGGATGATCACAATGAATGGTGGTGCTGGTTTGAAGGGCTGAATGGCCTCCTCCTCCACCTATTTTCTATGTAAAATCATATATCAGTCCTCACCTATGCAATCACCATTACAAAATACAGCCCACCGATCATCAGTTTAGTTTAGAGATACAGCGCAGAACCATGCCCTTCGGTCCATGGCAACCTATGATCATCCGTACATTAGTTTCAACCTATGCTCTAGGGGACAGTTTACAGAAGCTGATGAACCTACCGACCATTGTGTCTTTGAAATGCGGGGGGAAAACTGGAGCACCCGGAGAAAACCCACAAGGTCACAGGGAGAAGTTGCAAACTCCATATAGACAATACCAGTAGTCTGGATCGGACACGGGTCTCTGGCGCTGTAAGGCAGCAATTCTCACACTGAGCCGCCCCCTAACATAAAACTGTTTCTCCATCGGGGAACTGCATCCCGGTCTCCCACGTGACAGGCAGGGATACTGATGGGGAACACCAATTGCTGCACATTCTGGACAATTTTACAGAAGCCAATTAATCTACAAACCCACAAGTGAGATGTGGGAGGAAACCCACGCGGTCACAGTCCACAGAGACGGCACCCAAGGTCAGATTGAACCCGGGTCGACTGCATTTTGAAGCAGCATCTCTACTAGCTGTGCCACTGTGCCAGCCTGATATTGTAGGCCTTATGTGAAGAGGAAAACATTAGTTAAGACCAAAGTTGGACCATTGAAGACTGAAAAAGGTGAATTTATTATGGGGAACAAGGAAATGGCAGATGAGTTGAACAGGTACTTTGGGTCTATCTTCACTAAGGAGGACACAAACAATCTTCCTGATATAGTAGTGGCCAGAGGATCTGGGGTGACGGAGGAACTGAAGGAAATCCTCATTAGGCAGGAAATGGTGCTGGATAGACTGATGGGACTGAAGGCTGATAAATCCCCAGGGCCTGGTGGTCTGCATCCCAGGGTACTTAAGGAAGTGGCTCTAGAAATCGTGGATGCATTGGTGATAATTTTCCAATGTTCTATAGACTCGGGATCAGTTCCTGTGGATTGGTGGGTAGCTAATGTTATCCCACTTTTTAAGAAAGGCGGGAGAGAGAAAACGGGGAATTAGACCAGTTAGCCTGACATCGGTGGTGGGGAAGATGCTGGAGTCAATTATAAAAGATGAAATAGCTGCACATTTGGATAGCAGTAACAGGATCGGTCCGAGTCAGCATGGATATACAAAGGTCCCATAGGAGATTAGTGGGCAAAATTAGAGCACATGGTATTGGGGGTAGAGTGCTGACATGGATAGAAAATTGGTTGGCAGACAAGAAACAGAGTAGGGATTAACTGTCCCTTTCAGAATGTCAGGCGGTGAATAATGGGGTACTGCAAGGCTTGGTGCTGGGACCGCAGCTATTTACAATATACATCAATGATTTAGATGAAGGGATTCAAAGTAACATTAGCAAATTTTGCAGATGACACAAAGCTGGGTGGCAGTGTGAACTGTGAGGTGGATGCTATGAGAATGCAGGGTGACTTGGACAGGTTGGGTGAGTGGGCAGATGCAGTTTAATGTGGATAAATTTGAGGTTATCCACTTTGGTAGCAAAAGCAGAAAGGCAGATTATTATCTAAATGGTGTCAAGTTGGGAAAAGGGGAGTACAATGGGATCCCCAGATACCCAACCAGTCCTTGCCCTCTCCCCTCCCAAGGAGCCACTAGCTACCTCCCAATTAAGAAATTGCTATATTGCATTAACTCAACGACGAGAAAATAAACATTAAGCAAGTGTCTGACATCAAGCAAGTGTCTGATTTGAAACTTTTTAAAGAAAATGGATGAAAATTCGATAAGGAAATTAGTAGAACACGATGTCCTCAACCACGGTCACTGAGCCATTTCCCACCACAGATGCTGCCTGATATGCTGAGAATTTTCTGCGTTGATTATTTGCAATACTAGCCCATTTTTCCCGCCAATCGTATTCTCCAACAGTGTGTGCTTTTGCGGCAAAACGCCTACATATAACGCAGGCAGAAACATGTGAAGTCAGGCTGCGCCCAAGTTACTTAATTGCGCCGAGAGTTGAGTGCCGGTGTTGGTTTAAAGGACTTTCTCATCCCTTCCCTGTAGCAGGTAGAGCTACGTCGCACCGAGTCAGCGCACCTGGAACACGTATAAAAATCAGGATTTCCGCTGAGATTTCCAGTTCTCTCGTCAGTCATTGGAAGTTTCCTCTCCCACTAGTAAAGCGTGAAGTCGGCAGCAAATAGTCAACGGCTGTTGGAAGTTGGGCAGCGGTCCGACCGACCTACTTCCTAGACGTTGCTGCAAAGTTAACATGAAACGTTACTTTATATACCGCAGGTAAGTCCGAGGGGAGGTTGGTTTACTTTTTTTAATCCATTAAATGGATAACCAGACTACTCTTTAAGCGCATTTTTTCTTAAAGGAAAAACTGACGATGATGACATTGTCAGTTGTGTGATGTTCCATTTATTTACACGGATAAACAAAATTGTGATTAAGTTTACAAGTCGCCAGACAAACATTAGGTTCGAGGAATCCGTCAGCAATTTCGTGGGTTGAGTTAACAGCGGAAAGAATAAGTTTGTATGTTGTGATTGACTAACCGATACAGCATGGGACCAGGCCCTTTGGGCAACGGAGTCAATGGTTCAATTCAATGATACTTTGTCACATGGACATAACCTAGGTACAGGGAAAATGCTTTGTTTTGTATGCAAGCTGAGTTGTGAATTATGGAATTCCCTGCCACAGAGGGCAGTGGAGGCCAAGTCACTGGATGGATTTAAGAGAGAGTTGGATAGAGCTCTAGGGGCTGGTGGAGTCGAGGGATATGGGGAGAAGGCAGGCACGGGTTATTGATGCGGATGATCACAATGAATGGTGGTGCTGGTTTGAAGGGCTGAATGGCCTCCTCCTCCACCTATTTTCTATGTAAAATCATATATCAGTCCTCACCTATGCAATCACCATTACAAAATACAGCCCACCGATCATCAGTTTAGTTTAGAGATACAGCGCAGGAACCATGCCCTTCGGGTCCATGCAACCTATGATCATCCGTACATTAGTTCCAACCTATGCTCTAGGGGACAGTTTACAGAAGCTGATGAACCTACCGACCATTGTGTCTTTGAAATGCGGGGGGGAAACATGAGCTCCCGGAGAAAACCCACAAGGTCACAGGGAGAAGTTGCAAACTCCATATAGACAATACCAGTAGTCCGGATCGGACACGGGTCTCTGGCGCTGTAAGGCAGCAATTCTCACACTGAGCCGCCCCCTAACATAAAACTGTTTCTCCATCGGGGAATTGCATCCGGTCTCCCACGTGACAGGCAGGGATACTGATGGGGAACACCAATTGCTGCACATTCTGGACAATTTTACAGAAGCCAATTAATCTACAAACCCACAAGTGAGATGTGGGAAGAAACCCACGCGGTCACAGTCCACAGAGACGGCACCCAAGGTCAGATTGAACCCGGGTCGACTGCATTTTGAAGCAGCATCTCTACTAGCTGTGCCACTGTGCCAGCCTGATATTGTAGGCCTTCGCACAGGTAAACAAAGCTCAGAGGTTGTGATAACGTTTATAAAGTCGCCAGACAAACACGAGACATGGACAATTTGACAGCAATTTTGTGGTTATGTAGTATTGAGAAGTGTGTAAGTGGTATGTTTTCTCTTGCCTGCACTGTGTGTGAAATTATTATATCTTGCAGTGAACTGTGGTGATAAGGTTTTTTGAAAATGCTGGAAATACTCGGCATTGAGGAAGGGTCTCCGACCTGAAGCATTGACTCTGTGCCAACTCCCACAGCCGCTGCCTGACCTGCTGAGTGCTTTCTGTTTTTGTTACAGATTTTCTACATCTGCGGGGGATTATGTCACGATCAAGTTTTACTTAGTTTAATCTGATATAGTAATTCTTCACCGGACAAACCTCAATTTTCTTTGTAACCTTTCATACTTTATTTTGTTTTATTACTGCTGTTGTGATGTATACACCTCTTGTACACTTTGCATTATATGCGGAGAATACAAGGGAAGCTGAAGAGTCCAGTGATTCTACTTTTGATCTGCGTTTCGTACTTCCCTATAGAACCTGTATTTTAATATTCCTATGACTAATTCCCCTCGGGGTGGATCTTCCTCCTACATCCTTGATTGTTGCATTCCATGTTTTTAATTTCCATTTCCCAAGACCTCGGAACTATTTTCCACTACGTCATTGGTTTTTAACATCAAAGTTTGTTGAAACTGCCTCGTGTTCCCAGTCAATTGCACTTTCCTATACATTTTGAAATGTCAAATCAAAAATTTAGGTGTAACCATGAAATGGTAATACCATTGCTCAGTAGTAACGAGCGTAATGTATTGAGAAAAATGTACAAGTTCAATAAGAGTTGAATAATTTTGTTTTACGCTGAAGGTTTGGGTATGAATCTACAGACATGTCAATCAAACATAGAAAATGGGTGCAGAAGTAGGCCATTCGGCCCTTCAATATGGTCATGGATGATCATCCAATATCAGTACCCCATTCCTGCTTCTTCCCCATATCCCTTGATTCTGTTAGGCCAAAGAGCTAAATCTAACTCTCTAATAAAAGCATCCGCTGCCTTCTGTGGCAGAAACTTCCACCGATTCACAACTCGCTGATTGAAAACGTTTTTCCATATCTCAGACCTAAATGGCCTACCCCTTATTCTTAAACGGTGAACCATGGTTCTGGACTCCCACAACATTGGGAAATTTTTTTCCTGCATCTATCCTGTCCAATCCCTTAAGAATTTTATATGTTTCTACAAGAATCCCTCCCATTCTTCTAAATTCCGGTGAATACAAGCCCAGTCAACCCATTCTTTCCTCGCACTGTATGTCAGGCCCGCCATCCCTGGAATTAACCTGGTGAACCCATGCTGCAGTGTGGTCTGGAGTGTAGCCAAATCAAATTCCCTCCTGGCTCAGATCCGAGCTTTTGATAAATAGGACGTAGAAAATAGTACAGCACTGGAATGGGTCCTTCACCCATAATGTGTGTGTCGTACATGATGCTAAGTTAAACTAATCTCCTCTGCCTGCATGCGATCCAAATCCTTCCATTCCCTGCATATCCAAAGGCCTCTGAAATGCCACCTTTATATCTGCCACCACTACCACCCCTGGCAGCACGTTCTGGGCTTGTACAATTGTGATATTGTGTTCTTTAATGAGTTTTGTGTAATCAATGTAACTTCATAAATGCAGTTATTGAAGGACATTGACTTGTTTCTATTTTGTAACTGTAAGCCCACTTCTCCTAAACCTTGCATTTCATATTCTTCTAATGCTAAATTGTCCTGAAATGAGAACATTTTCTTTTAACAAAAGCTATCTTTATGGCTTTCTCATATCAGCACAGTGAAAGGGTGTTATTCTGACCTGTGACCAATGGTGTTTCGCAGGGATCTGTGATGGGACCTCTTTTGCTTGTGATTGTACATATAAATAATTTGGATGTGCATGTAGATGGGATGGATAGTAAGTTTTCAAATTACACCCAAAATTAGTTGAGTTGTGGAGAGCGAGGAAGGCTGTCAAAGGTTATGATGGGATTTAGATCAGTTGTAGATATGGGTGAAGCAATAGCGGATGGTGTTTAATCTGAGAAAGTGTGAGGTGTTACATTTTGTAAGGTCCAATGAAAGGGGAAAGTATTCAATTAGTGGCAAGTCCCTTCTCAGCATGGATATACAGGGGGGATCATGGTGACCAAATCTTAGCTCCCTGGAATTGGTAACACAAGTAGTGAAGTGAAGGCACATGATATACTTGGCTTTGTTGGTCAAAGCATTGAGTATAAGAGTCAAGACGTTGTTGTATCTTTGCAGGACTCTGATTATGCCTCATTTGGAGTATTGTGTGCAGTTCTAGTCTCCCCATTTACAGGAAAGATGTGGAAGCTTTGGAGAGGGTGCAGAGGAAGTTTACCAGAATGCTGCACAAATTAGAAGATATTGGCTATAGGCCGAGGTTGGATAGACTTAGTATTATTTTCTCTGGAGCGTTGGATGATGAGGGAAAGCTTGATGGAAGTATGTACAATTATGAGAGGCATAGATAGGGTAGACAGTCAGAACCTTTCCCCAGGGTGGAAATATCAATGACTAGTGGGCATGGTTGTAATGTGAAAAGGGGGAAGTTTAAAGGATGCATGGGGTAAATGCTTTGCACTGAGTGGTGGGTGCCTGG
This sequence comes from Okamejei kenojei, assembly GCA_035221665.1. Classification (NCBI taxonomy): domain Eukaryota; kingdom Metazoa; phylum Chordata; class Chondrichthyes; order Rajiformes; family Rajidae; genus Okamejei; species Okamejei kenojei. The sequence continues at coordinate 27,638,262 of CM069158.1, read as the reverse complement.
AATGTGCTGCCAGGGGTGATGGTGGAAGCAGATGCAATAGTGGCTTTCAGAAGCTTTTTTATATGCAGGGAATGAGGGATATGGATCATGCACAGATGAGATTAATTTACATCATACTCTGCACAGACATTGTGGACAGAATTCATACACACAATGCTGGAGTAACTCAGCGGGTCAAGCAGCATCTCTGGAGAAAAAAGAATACGTTTCGGGTTAGAATAAAGGGGAGGTCAATTAAGACTGAGGTGAGAAACTTTTTCACCCAGAGAGTTGTGAATTTATGGAATTCCCTGCCACAGAGGGCAGTGGAGGCCAAGTCACTGGATGGTTTTAAGAGAGAGTTAGATAGAGCTCTGGGGGCTAGTGGAGTCCAGGGATATGGGGAGAAGGCAGGCACGGGTTATTGATGGGGGACGATCAGCCATGATCACAATGAATGGCGGTGCTGGCTCGAAGGGCCGAATGGCCTCTTCCTGCACCTATTTTCTATGTTTCTATAACCCTGCTTCAGACTCCTTCAGAAGGGCCTGTTCCTGTGCTCTACTGACGAGATTCTATGGTGGTTTCGCCCTTATGTACTGAGATACAATTATATATTTGTAAATTATTTTCTGTGTTTCAGGCAATTTACATACCATCATTCATACCATGAGCACATCAGGTAGCGTAGAAGATCACAAGAGATAGGAGTAGAATTCGGCCCATCAAGTCTACTCTGCCATTCAATCATGGCTGAACTATCTCTCCCTCCTAACCCCATTCTCCTGCCTTCTCCTCATAACCTCAGAAGAGAATATAACTCGGGGTGGCATGCAGCATTAGGGTTTCTGCCTTCCAGTGCCAAAGGCCCGGCATCGATCCTGACTATGGGTGCTGTCTGTACGGAGTTTGTACAATCTCCCCGTGACCTCGTGAGTTTTCCTTTGGTCCTCTGGTTTCCCTCCACATTCCAAAGACGTAATGGTTTGTAGGTTAATTGGCTTCAGAAAAAATAGTAATTCGGCCCTCGCGTGCAGGATAGGGTTAGTGTACAGGGATTGCTGGTCGGTGCGGACTCTGGGCCAAAGGGCCTGTTTCTGGAGGACCGGGAGAAATTCAGAGGAGGACAAAGGGCTTAATTAGGAAAGGGAAAATAGATTATGAAAGAAAACTGGCAGGGAACGTAAAAACTGACTGCAAATGTTTTTATAGATATGTGAAGAGAAAAAGGTTAGTTAAAACAAATGTAGGTCCCTTGCAGTCAGAAATTGGTGAATTGATCATGGGGATCAAGGACATGGCAGACCAATTGAATAACTACTTTGGTTCTGTCTTCACTAAGGAAGACATAAATCATCTGCCGGAAATAGCAGGGGACCAGGGGTCAAATGTGATGGAGGAACTGAGTGAAATCCAAGTTAGTCGGGAAGTGGTGTTGGGTAAATTGAATGGATTAAAGGCCGATAAATCCCCAGGGCCAGATAGGCTGCATCCCAGAGTACTTAAGGAAGTAGCCCCAGAAATGGTGGATGCATTAGTGATAATTTTTCAAAACTCTTTAGATTCTGGAGTAGTTCCTGAGGATTGGAGGGTAGATAATGTAACCCAACTTTTTAAAAAGGGAGGGAGAGAGAAAACGGGGAATTACAGACCAGTTAGTCTAACATTGGTAGTGGGGAAAATGCTAGAGTCAGTTATTGAAGATGGGATAGCAGCACATTTGGAAAGTGGTGAAATCATTGGACAAAGTCAGCATGGATTAATGAAAGGTAAATCATGTGTGATGAATCTTATAGAATTTTTTGAGGATGTAACTAGTAGAGTGGATAAGGGAGAACCTGGAGATGTGTTATATCTGGACTTTCAGAAGGCTTTCGACAAGATCCCACATAAGAGATTAGTATACAAACTTAAAGCACACGGTATTGGGGGTTCAGTATTGATGTGGATAGAGAACTGGCTGGCAGACAGGAAGCAAAGAGTAGGAGTAAATGGGTCATTTTCAGAATGGCAGGCAGTGACTAGTGGGGTACCGCAAGGCTCAGTGCTGGGACCCCAGCTATTTACAATATATATTAATGATCTGGATGAGGGAATTGAATGCAACATCTCCAAGTTTGTGGATGACACGAAGCAGGGGGGCAGTGTTAGCTGTGAGGAGGATGCTAGGAGGCTGCAAGGTGACTTGGATAGGTTGGGTGAGTGGGCAAATGCATGGCAGCTGGATAATGTGGATAAATGTGAGGTTATCCACTTTGATGGCAAAAACAGGAGGGTAGACTATTATCTGAATGGTGGCCGATTAGGAAAAGGGGAGATGCAACAAGACCTGGGTGTCATGGTACACCAGTCATTGAGAGTAGGCATGCAGGTGCAGCAGGCTGTGAAGAAAGCGACTGGTATGTTGGCATTCATAGCAAAAGGATTTGAGTACAAGAGCAGGGAGGTTCTACTGCAGTTGTACAGGGTCTTGGTGAGGGCACACCTGGAGTATTGCGTACAGTTTTGATCTAATCTGAGGAAAGGCATTCTTGCCATAGAGGGAGTACAGAGAAAGTTCACCAGACTGATTCGGGGATGGCAGGACTTCCATATGAAGAAAGACTGGATAGACTCGGCTTGTACTCGCTGGAATTTAGAATATTGAGGGGGGATCTTATAGAGACTTACTAAATTCTTAAGGGGTTGGACAGGCTAGATGCAGGAAGATTGTTCCTGATGTTTTGGGGAAGTCTAGAACAAGGGGTCACAGTCTAAGGATAAGGGGGAAGTCTTTTAGGACTGAGATGAGAAACTCATTTTTCACACAGAGTGGTGAATCTGTGGAATTCTCTGCCACAGAAGGTAGTTGAGGCCAGTTCATTGGCTATATTTAAGAGGGAGTTGGATGTGGCTAAAGGGATCAGGGGGTATGGAGAGAAGGCAGGTACAGGATACTGAGTTGGATGATCAACCATGATCATATTGAATGGCGGTGCGGGCTCGAAGGGCCGAATGGCCTGCTCCTGCACCTATTTTCTATGTTTCTTTTTTTGTTAAATATTTTTATTAGACGCAAGTACATATTAATAGAATATACTTCTCACATACATTCGTAATATTAACAATTATGTCTTATTTGTATTTCTATACATTTTTTTAAATTGCAGATAGGAAAAGATAGCGAAAAATAAAGTAAAAGTAGAAAATCAAAAAAAAAATGAGTGGAGTGTTAAACAGGTTCTCCATCATTGGAGATATATCCATGATTTGTTATATATGATTCTTCATCCATTCCTTTATTCAGGCTTCAGTCGGGCTCTTGCACCGAGCCATTTTGACCCTTTAAATATTCAATAAATGGAGACCATATCCCTCTGAAAAGATCCAACTTGTCCAGTAGGACAAGCCTTAATCTTTCCAGATGAAGTGTCTCCGACATTCCTGTAATCCACATTTTGGTTGTGGGGATGTAGGACCTTTCCAGAATTTCAATATTAATTTTTTCCCAATTATTAAACTGTAATCAATAAAAATTCTTTGATTCGTTGTTATTAGTTGATCTGTTTCTAATATTCCCAATATTATTAATTTTGAATCGGGGATCAGATTCGTATTAACAACATTCGAAATTATCTTAAATATTTCTGTCCAAAATTTAGTAATTTTTATACAATTGCTGACATTTATCACATATGGCAGATATGGCAATTACTATGTAATTTGGATTCTATGTTTCTGCACTGTATCTTCAAACTAAAGTAAACTAATAACTGATGCTGATGAATTTATCAACTATCTCTGTGCAGAGATTATCTGTTTACCTTGATGTTGTTCATTTACAGACCATCAAGGCCAGAACAAATTGCCTTTGAACATGTCACAATATCTTGTGAAAGTGGATGTTCACAGTTTTGGGCTGCATCATAAATTACCAATAACACAACCTTTTGTGACTTGACAAACCGCAATAACACTAATCAGTCACTGATAGTGGAAGGTGATGCGTGCCAAGCATGTTGGATTAGTGCCTCTGTTTCTGTTTCAGGTCTGTTTGTGAGATTAAGGATTGATTTTATAACTTTTATTGGACACAGTACTTGGAAACTTCTTTTGAAACTAGGTCATAGTGAAATGTGAAAAGTGTGTGTTGTTTCCATTGGACTTTACTCTCCAACAAACCACTACCAGACCTCCCAACTATCCCGCTTTTGGCGGATATTCCCGCTTTTTAGGTTCCCTTCCCGCCATCCCAACCGATTTGTACCCTAATTATCCCGCTAAATTCTTCCTCCCGTGGTGAACGCCGGCGCCATGTGTCCCCGGTTTGCCGGCCCGCGCGATCAGCGGCACTTTGCCGGGCCCCTAGTGGCCGCGCGTGCGCAGTGGGGGAGGGTTGCCGGGCCCCAGTGGCCGCGCGCGTGCGCAGTGGGTGAGGGTTGCCGGGCCCCAGTGGACGCGCGTGCGCAGTGGGGGAGGGTTGCCGGGCCCCAGTGGCCGCGCGTGCGCAGTGGGGGAGGGTTGCCGGGCCTGGCGCCATTTCGAGCCACGCCACGCCCGGCCCAGAGCCCGGGCGGCGCCGGCCCGCGCGATCAGCGGCACTTTCTTGCCGCCAGCCGGCCGCTCGCGGCAGCCCCATCACCCATCATTCAGCTAGAAGAAGGGTCTCGACCCGAAACGTCGCCTATCTCCTTCGCTCCTTAGATGCTGCTGCACCCGCTGAGTTTCTCCAGCTTTTTGTGTACCCTCGATTCTCCAGCATCTGCAGTTCCTTCTTTAAAGCCCCATCACCGGGCCTCCACCCCCACCCAGTGCGCAGGCGCAGACCCGCCGGCAACCTGGCCAAGTGCGCATGTGCCGCACCCGCCCGCCGGCAGCCCGCTGATCTGCACCAGTGCGCAGGCGCATAGCCGCCGGCAACAACCCCAAGTGAGAGAAATTAAGGTGAGTCTAGTGCAAGTTTATCAAAGTTTAACAAAGAATTATAAATGTTTCAGCATACATGTACCTTTTTCACATTTTGGCATTTAAAATACTTCTTCACAATTTAGAATTTGTGACACGGGACCCCGAATAGGGCGCCGCGACATATTATGAATTTTCATTTAAAAATATGAATTTTGAGGGGAAATATTATGAATTTTGACAATCAAATGTTGGGAGGTCTGCACTACTCACAGGCATGTTATTCGATTACGTCCTTTGAAGTTGTTTTGAACCTACTAGTTGGTCTTGAATTGCCATCCCAAGAATGTAAAAAGGACCATGTTTAATGTTTTGGATAAGTGTTTAGTTGTGTGTAGTTTAGAGATACAACACAGAAATAGGCCCTTCGGCCCATTGCGCCTGTGCGATCCCCGCACACTAACACTATCCTTCACACGAGGGACAATTTTACAAGAGGCCAATTAGCCTACAAACCTGTACTACTTTGGAGTGTGAGAGGAAACTGGAGTGCCTGGAGAAAACCCACGCAGGTCACGAGAAGAATGTAGAAACAGCACCCGTAGTCGGGATTGAACCCGGGACTCTGGCACTGTAAGGCGGGAACTCTACCACTGCACGGAGAGTCAATAGACAATGGGTGCAGGAGTAGGCCATTCGGTCCTTCAAGCCAGCACCACCATTCAATGTGATCATGGCTAATCATCCCCAATCAGTACCCTGTTCCTGCCTTCTCCCCATATCCCCTTACTACGCTATCTTTAAGAGCGTTATCTAGCTCTTTCTTGAAAGTATCCAGAGAACCGGCCCCCACCGCCCTCTGAGGCAGAGAATTCCACAGACTCACAACTCTGTGAGAAAAATTGTATCCTCGTCTCCGTTCTAAATGGCTTACCCCTTAATCTTAAACTGTGGCCCCTGGTTCTGGACTCCCCCAACATCGGGAACATGTTTCCTGCCTCTAGCGTCTCCAAACCCTTAACAATCTTATATGTTTCAATAAGATCCCCTCTCATCCTTCTAAACTCCAGAGTGTACAAGCCCAGCCGCTCCATTCTCTCAGCATATGACAGTCCCGCCATCCCGGGAATTAACCTTGTAAACCTACGCTGCACTCCCTCAATAGCAAGAATTTCCTTCCTCAAATTAGGGGAACAAAACTGCACACAGGTGTGGTCTCACTAGGGCCCTGTACAACTGCAGAAGGACCTCTTTGCTCCTATACTCAACTACTCTTGTTATAAAGGCCAACATGCCATTCGTTTTCTTCACTGCCTGCTGTACCTGAATGCTTACTTTCATAGACTGATGTACAAGGACCCTAGATCCCGTTGTACTTCCCCTTTTCCCAACATGACGCCATTTAGGTAGTAATCTGCCTTCCTGTTTTTGCTACCAAAGTGGATAACCTCACATTTATCAGCATTAAACTTCATCTGCCATGCATCTGCCCACTCCCCCAACCTGTCCAAGTCACCCTGCATTCTCATAGCATCCTCCTCGCAGTTCACACTGCCACCCAGCTTTGTGTCATCTGCAAATTTGCTAAAGTTACTTTGAATCCCTTCATCTAAATCATTGAAGTATATTGTAAATAGCTGTGGTTCCAGCACCGAGCCTTGCGGTACCCCACTAGTCACTGCCTGCCATTCTGAAAGGGACCCGTTAATCCCTACTCTTTGTTTCCTGTCTGCCAACCAATTTTATATCCATGTCAGCACTCTACCCCCAATACCATGTGCCCTAATTTTGCCTACTAATCTCCTATGTGGGACCTTGTCAAATGCTTTCTGAATGTCCAGGTACACTACATCCACTGGCTCTCCCTTGTCCATTTTCCTAGTTACATCTTCAAAAAATTCCAGAAGATTGGTCAAGCATGATTTCCCCTTAGTAAATCAATGCTGACTCGGACCGATCCTGTTACAAAACTGGTCGATAATTCCCTGTTTTCTCTCTCCCGCCTTTCTTAAAATATGGGATAACATTAGCTACCCTCCAATCCAGAGGAACTGATCTTGAATCTATAGAACATTGAAAAATTATCACCAATGCATCCACGATTTCTAGAGCCACTTCCTTAAGTACCCTGGATGCAGACCATCAGGCCCTGGGGATATATCAGCCTTCAGTCCCATCAGTCTACCCAACACCATTTCCAGCCTCGTGTGGATTTCCTTCAGTTCCTCCGTCAACCCAGATCCTCTGGCCACTACTATATCAGGAAGATTGTTTGTGTCCTCCCTAGTGAAGACTGATCCAAAGTACCTGTTCAGGTAAGTCCCATGTTCTGGTAAGTTGTTTTGCAAAGTCTGATCTTGGCCCAAGTGGATATGCAGTTTTTTTCTTAATCTGCCCATTTTAATGGCCAGTGTCCTGGCGGTGCTGAATCGAGCAATTTGGGGTGGGCATGGGCCGGTGCGATGCCGTCGGCTCCTTCCACCTCCGTCCTGTGCAGCTGCCGCAGGCTAGGCTCAATCCGCTCGCTCGCCCGTCCGGCAGCCAACGCCACCACACACCCACGACCACCGCAAACACGCTGTGTGTCGCCTCTAGCAGCCTCCTCTATGCTTCTGTGCACCGAGGTCGCTGTTTCACGAGCCAATCGTGGAACATTGTGGAGTGCTTTTCGAGGACATGAGAATTTCCATCCATAACTTGCAATGGCGAGAAGGCCTTGGTGACTATTGTTTGTCTACGTATCTATAGTCAATGCTGCTTTTCCCGATCAGTTTTAGATGGTAATGCACTGTTGGATCAAAGGAAAGTAATTTGGTTTCAGATTGGCAGCTGACCAACGATAACGTTGAGCTTGGCGGTGGTAAGGCCTTCAACGTTGAGCTGCAGTAGAGCTAAATCTCGACAGTTGGCGGCATTTAATGGTGCCGCCTGGCCTGGGGAGGCATGCCTTTTTGCGGTCTGCAGACACGGTAAAGACATTAGGTTTCGCTTTATGGGCTTGTGAAAGCTACTTGTGGGGGAGGCCGCGTAGAGGCTGTCTTTGTGTCCTGCAATAGTCACCAGTTGCCCCAAACACCGACCACCAAATGGTGACTGAGGTCTGAATGACCTGGACGATGACACGTTGGCCTGGCTCGTCTCAACAGAGCTGCAGGTCTAAAAGACATACGACAGAAGAAGAAGAAGGAGCTGACCAACATGGGTATCTGGGAAGTTTCTCAAGAATGTGCCATTTGTGCGGAACTCAGCAATTTCCTAAATCGGAAAAGAAAGTTCTTCAATAAAACGAAAACGTCTGGTTTATGAACAGTGCTTTGTTCTGTCGGCCAAATGCTACGTACCTGTTTAGCTGCTTTTGTTTATGTGCTAGTAAATGTGTCTCGCGGTCTGATCCAGGCAATTTATGAATACTTGTGGAAGCATGATTAGATAGAGTGGTGAAGAAGGTGTATGCTATGTTTATGATTGACACAAAAAGCTGGCGTAACTCAGTAGGACAGGCAGCATCTCTGGAGAGAAGCAATGTGTGACATTTCGGGTCGAGCACCTTCTTCAGACGGAAGGGTCTCCATCCGAAACGTCACCCGTTCATTTTACTACAGAGATACTGCCTGTTCCACTGAGTTACTCCAACTTTTTGCATCTATCTTCGGTGTAAACCGGCATCTACAGTGCGTTCCTACACATTTTATATGGTATGTTTGCCTTCATTGGTCGGGGCATTGAGTACAAGAGTCAGGAAGACACAGTGCAGCTTTTACAGGACTTTGGTGAGTTTGCCTCTGGAGTACGGAATACAGTTCTAGTTGCCCCATTACAGCAAGGATGTGGAGGCTTTGGAGATGGTGCAGAGGAGGTTTACCAGAATGCTGCCTGGATTAGAGAGGTATTAGCAACAGGGAGAGGTTCTACAGACTTGGATTGGATTATTTTCTCTAGAAGGTCAGAGGCTGAGGGCTGACATGATAGAAATGATGAGAGGCATTAATGGAGTAGACAGTCTGAGCCTTTATTCCCAGGGTGAATATGTCAAAGACAAGAGGGCATAGCTTTAAGCTGAAAGAGGGGAAAGCATACACACAGGTTGGTGGGTTGTCTGGAACGTGTTTCCAGGGGGGGGTGATGGAGGCTGATACAGTAGTTGCATCTGAGAGGCGTTTGGATAGACACATGGATATGTAGAGAATGGAGTCATGTGCAGGCAAGGGAAATTAGTTTAGCTTGGCATCATGTTCAGCACAGACATTGTGAGTTTAAGGGCCTGTTCCTGTGCTATACTGTGTTCTATATTCTGTATACTGAACTTGCTAACATTGCTGAGCATTCATAGCAAAAGGATTTGAGTACAAGAGCAGGGAGGTTCTACTGCAGTTGTACAGGGTCTTGGTGAGGCCACACCTGGAGTATTGCATACAGTTTTGGTCTCCTAATCTGAGGAAATACATTCTTGCCATAGAGGGAGTACAGAAAGGTTCACCAGACTGATTCCTGGGATGGCAGGACTTTCATATGAAGAAAGACTGGATAGACTCGGCTTGTACTCGCTAGAATTTAGAAGATTGAGGGGGGATCTTATAGAGCGGTTGGACAGGGTAGATGCAGGAAGATTGTTCCCGATGTTGGGGAAGTCCAGAACAAGGGGTCACAGTTTAAGGATAAGGGGGAAATCTTCTAGGACCAAGATGAGAAAATCATTTGTTCTTGAGTGGTGAATCTGTGGAATTCTCTGCCACAGAAGTTAGTTGAGGCCAGTTCATTGGCTATATTTAAGAGGGAGTTAGATGTGGCCCTTGTGGCTAAAGGGATCAGGGGGAATGGAGAGAAGGCAGGTACAGGATACTGAGTTGGATGATCAGCCCTGATCATATTGAATGGTGGTGCAGGCTCGAAGGGCCGAATGGCCTACTCCTGCCCCTATTTTCTATGTTTCTAAACAGCAGTTAACAAATGATCAATGCTCCTTCCCAGTCTTTTTCAGCAAAACATGACTTGTATTAGATAGTAATTCAAACCTAGCATAAACTCTGGTGAAATTGATTGTGACTGATCTCTTTCAGGAAAGTCTAATACCTGACCAAACTTTAGTTAGAATTTTTAATGCGATCCAAATGAACCATGATTTGTAATCTTATTACGTTGGAAGTGATCAGAAAGTGAAAAAAACTAGTAAATATATTCAGCGTGTGTTTGTAGTCTTAATTTTTTGAATTTTCAAAAATGATTAACTTGTATCTAGGATTAATTTGGTTGTAAATATTTAAGTAGGATTATGAGTGGAATAAAGTATTTTTGATTGAAAGACATTCTCTCCCCTGCATAAACTGAATGAAAGCATTTTACAATTTGGCATTTCAGAATTTGTATTTGACATAAAGCTGTGATTCTGCTATTAAATGCATAAATAACACCTTTCTGATTAGAATACTAAGTGTCCCCGAGAATTGTCCATTGCTTTTAAACTTTAATTGTTTAAACCACACAAAAAAGAATTCCCATTGCTGTCACTTTTAGTTTAGTTTAATTTAATTTACTGTCACGTATAGTGGTAATCTCTTGCGTGCTATCCAGTCAGCGGAATGACTTCACATGATGTCGAGCTGTCCTCGGTGCACATATACAGATAAAGGGAATAATGTTTAGCGCAAGGTAAAGTCAGATTTAAAGATAATCCGGGAGCCTCCTATGAGGTGGATGGTAATTCAGGACCACTCTCTAGCTGTTGATGGGATGGTTCAGTTGCTGGATAGCAGCTGGAAAGAAACATCCATCCTTCTGTCCATGAAACTGCCCTCGCCTGTATCCACCTATTACTTGCCAGGCTCTGTCCTGCTGACTCTTCTTTTACAGCCTTCTTCCCCCTACTACAGAAATTCTGAAGAAAGGTCCCTACCCATAGCGTCGCCAGTAATCGTCTTGAAATAGAGTTAATGCTTCTCTTTCCACAGATGCTGCCTGACCTGTTTTTTTTTTCTCTCTTCCCTCTGAGTTGTGTGATTGCATAATTTTCTATTTTGATGTTTTAATATTTAGCATTTCCTTTACATCCTATTTATTTCCTCATATTTGGCATTTCCTGTTAGGAAATTGTGTTCTGGACGTCATTATCTTGGTTGCCTAATATTATTACTTGCACTGTTTGGCCATTTTGCACGTGTCGCTATTTATTGCTATTTATCATGACTGGATTTACTGGAACTTTGAGCTTCATGCAAACAAGGAATGTCATTGTATTCTAACGTGTAACAATAAACTTGTCTATTATTGCAGCCAGCATATTTCTCAATTAATCTTTATAGTTAACTCTTCTCTACTTGTACTTTACTTTCCACGAGACACAACCTTGATTCCCTTTCCTGTCTCCTTCTCTTTGGGATCATTGTGAATGTTGCTATTTATCTCACCAAGGACCACTGTCAGATCTTTACTCGCACAGATAACCTGTCGATATTCCTTTGCGATTTCTTTGCAACGTACTTTCCTGCTTATCTTTGTGATGGCAGCAAATGTTACCAAGCATAAACTGTAGAAGGCTGAAACACCAGCGATGTCGCATGTTACTTGTTGCCAACAGAAAGCGTCCCATTTATAGACACAAAATGCTGGAGTAACTCAGCTGGTCCGGCAGCATCTCTGGAGAAAAAAAGTGGGTGACGTTGCAGTCAGAACCCTTCATCAGACTGACAAAGTTTGAAAAGTCTGAAGAAGGGTCCCGACCTGAAACATCTGACCTACTGAGTTACTCTACCATTTTGTGTCTATCTTCAGTATAAACTTTTGTCTGCAGTTTCTTCCTACACAGAGCCTTGTTTATGTCGGTTATCCATGCCAATATATTGGTTCCTGCCCATGAATTGTTCAGTATCATAACTTGGATGTGGCAGCTTGTCAAATGTCCTGGAGACACGAGGAACTACTGGTTTAAAAATAAAACCAACACAAAGTGCTGGACTAAATTGGCAGGTCAGGTAACATCTCTGAAGAACAGGAATAAATTATATTTTGGTTTGGGACCCATCTTCAGTCAGATGGTGGGATAGGGGGAAGTTGAAAGAGGTGGGGAAGGCACAAATTATGGCAAGTGATAGTGTTTTTTTTTTTTTTTTTAATTTTGGAGCACTTTTCCTCACAGCCTTGGATGTTTAGATGAAGCTTCCTGGCGAATGGAAATGAGGAGGCGATCCTTCAGTTTCAGTTTTAGTTTATTGTCACATGCGCTGAGGTGCAGTGAAAAGATGTATTGCCTTTCCACTGACTGGTTAGCACGCCACAAATGCTTTTCACTGTACCTTTGTTACACGTGACGTAACGAAAACTGAGTTAATTCAAGTTTAGCCCAAACTTTTATTATTTTTCAAGAATTTAAAAGTAGCAGCTTTGTTCTAGCGTTCTTGCCTTGCATAACATCTCCCACATTCCGTAACCCCCCCCCCCCCCACCGTCTGTGTTCACCTATTGCTAACAACGTCTTGTCCTGCCTCTTCCTTCCCAGCTTTCTCCCCCCACTGCAATCAGTCTGAGGAAGGGTCCTGACCTGATGCATCAACTATCCATGTTTTCCAGAGCAGCTGAGTTATTCCTGCACTTTGTGTCCTTTTTTTTTGTAAACCAGTATCTTTAGACTTGAGATGCGGTGTGGAAAAGGGCCTTCGGCCTACCGAGTCTGTGCCTCCTAGTGATCACCCCGTGCAATAGCACTACCACACACACAGACACAGGACAATTTTCATTATACAGAAGCCAATTAACCTGAAACCTGCACGTGGTTGGGATGTGGGATTAAAATGGAACACCCAGAAAAAACCCACATTGTCACAGAGAGAACGTACAAACTCTGTGCAGACAGCACCCGTAGCCAGGATTGAACCTGGGTCACTTGCACCGTAACGCAGCAACTCCACCTCTGCGCCATCGTGCTGTCATATCTGTAGTTCCTTGTTTCTGTATCTCTTTCAGTTGGTATTGGAGATATTCCAGCGAATTGGACCTGGAGTTATTTCTGTTGTGTGTGTGTGTGGTTGCAGTGTGTTGTAATCACACTCTGACCTGTGTCAAGTGGATAAGAGAATAACAGCAATAGTAAAACGTAGATGATTTAAAAAATGATAAATTCACAACGGGGTAGTCCCAATTTGAGGATTGAGGTGGTATTCTTTTAAACTATAAATTTGTGCTGCTGTATAGATAATGCTGACAGACTTCGCTGGCAGAAACAGATGTACAATGCATACCTTTAGCACAAGGAGCAGAAATTCGTCTTGGATGGCAAGGTATTAATTGCCCCCTATAGATTCAATTAGAGGAGCAGTCTCACTGTAAACTAGTTTTGTGCCAATGCCACAAGATAGATTGTTATTTGAGCTGTTCAAGGTGCTTTCCCAAACAAAATAGTTGGCAGCCCATCGGCAATTGCTGCTGCTCCAGTGACTCAGTTTGGCCTGCACGATCTCCCGGTTGCCAAACATTTTTATTTCCCTTCCCATTCCCATACCGAACTTGCTGTCCTGGGCCTCCTCTACTGTCAGAGTGAGGCCACACACAAATAGGAAGAACAGCATCTCGTACTGTATTTCGCTTGGGCAGCTTACAACCCAGTGGTATGAATATTGATTGCTCTAATTTCAAATAACCCTTGCTTTACCTCTCTCTCTCTCTCTATCTCTCTCTCTCCATCCCTCTCCACTCTAGTTGTCCTTTTAGTTTCACTGTTCATATCCCTTTGTCATCACCTTTTCCACAGCCAACAATGAAACATTGTGGGCTCCACCTTTTCTTCGTCATTGACACTGGCTCTGATTTGTTCAGTACCTTTTCATGCCTCTAGTTTCGGTATTTTTGATCTTCCAAAGCATTTCAATCAAATCAGAAAACAAAATTTTGGTCTATAAGAGAATTGAGGCCAAGATTGTGGTCAAGGTGGGACAAGCTTTGAAGCCATTTGATCCACTTCTTTCCTTTCATGTGTGTCTACGCTATTGACATGGGCTCATTACCTTGGGGATTAAGTTACAGGGTGAGGAATTTCGGCATTGCGTTGTTTGGTTTGAAGAGTATACTCTTGTTCCTGGAGCTAACTTCCTGATAGTGATGAGGTGAAGCTTGGCACTTTTAAGTGGCTATTAAACAAAGTAGAATTGGGCTTGGCAATTTTGGCACGATGAATATTGGGCTTCAATTTAAAGTAGAAATTGGCTACGTTGAGAGATGAGGATTGGGAAATCAAAATTGTATTTGGCACAGCAGTGAATGACAAAAATGTTCATTTACAAAATAAATCCAAGGTGTTTTGCAAGAATAGTAATTCAAAAACAGAAAATGCTGCAAGTTTTAGCCAAGCCCAAAGACTATGTCAAACACTAACATTGAGAGGAGGAATATTTTTCTGACATCCGTTAATGTCTTTAATTATGTTGAATGAGCTGGGAAGTCTATGCTTCAGGAAATTGCGTCAATATTGGCCCGATGATAATGTGGAAATGATGGCCTGTTTCCTTGCCCTGCCCAAAGGTGACCAGATAAACTTGCATCATATTTTATTATTACTTGAAAGTATGAAGTCTAAAATGTCATGTGCTAATCTTTATAGCTCAGTACTGGACTGATTCACACTGCCACGTATCATTTAATGATTGCAACTCTAACGTGATATCAACAGTTGGCTTCTTAAACATTGCACAGGGTAAACCACATGGTCAAAATTACCTGTAATACTTCAACAGTTCACCAAATATGTTTAGTTTGCCAGCTATGCAATCAAACCAGATGATTGTATAGAAAGAGAAAAAATGCTGGAGTAACTCAGCAGGTCAGGCAGCATTTCTTCTAGGACCAAAGGTTCCGACCCAAAACGTCACCTAGCCATGTTCTCCAGGCATGCCCCTTGACCCGCTGAGTTACTCCAGCATTTTATGTCTGTCTTCAGTATACCAGCATCTGCAGTTCCTCGTTATTACCGATAATATTATACATGCATACAATCTAGCCAAGCTCGAGGACAATGGGTAGAGTGAAGGGAAAGATACAAAGTGCTTTGTAGCGTATATATTCATTTCCTAATATTCTGTTGTCTGTGCTTTCAAATGAAAAAGCCTTTTATGTACTCTTGCCGCAGAGTATTCTGATGTCTTATTATAGTCTTACAGCGGGGAAACTGGCCCTTTGGCCCACACCGGCCAACATGTCCCGTCTACACTAGTCCCACCCGCCTGCGTTTGGCCGTATCCCCCGAAACCTGGCCTGTCCATGTGCCCATCTAAATGTTTTATTAAGTTTTAAGTTCTATTGGTGAATTAGTGTATCACAAAGGCTTTACCACACAGAGATAACGCATTGACAGCAATTGTGAGAGCTAACATGATTTAATGAGTCTAGAGAATTTGACCTTGGAGCGAGCGTTGGTTGATTGCTTTTGCTGATCATTGGACTATGATGTTATCCATTGCTGAGATAACATGAGCAGGTGGTGTGACTTTGAGCTGCTGTGCAGTTTAATACCTGTTCAACTGTTCTGTGACTAACAAGCACGTTATTGCCGCTAGTCTGGTGTACAGTATACCACGAAGAAATCTCAAGAGATCTTAGTTCTCTGCTATTGGAGAAGAATAAATGGCAAAAAGGTAAGATTAGTTTGTAAGACCTTGTTTGTACAGGTTGCTAGGGTTTGGTCTCAAATCGGCAGGTCATTTTATTTCAAAGCAGCAAAATCTTGTCAAGAGCAAACCTGGGGAGAAAAAGTCTGGTCTTTTTTTTTTTTTTTAAAAACAAACACCCTCCCCCCGCGACTGCAGGAGATACAACACCTGTCCTCGTACCTCCTCGCTCGACTCCGTCCAAGGACCCCGACACTCCTTTCAGGTGAGGCAGAGATTCACTTGCACCTCCTCCAACCTTGTCTATTGTATCCGCTGTTCCAAGTACAGACCTGTATATCGGTGAGACCAAGCGCAGACTCGCCGATCGTTTCGCTGAACACCTTCACTCGGCCCACCTTGGCCTACGCGATCTCCCAATTGCACAGTCTTGGAATAGTTTTGGGGAACACGTTTTTTTTTTTTTAATGTGAATGTTTTTAATGAAAATATATTTGTCTTTCTGTATCTGCTTATCTCTCTTACTACTACAGCTGGTTTCAACAAACATTAGTGTGAATTATCATGTAACATCATTATATCAACTTCATCTTTCATGGGGGAATTAACTTTATCCTATAGAATATATGAGGAGGCTGAAGAGTGATAAATGCATCATAAACCAACAAGCACTCTTTGAAGTACCGTGGCTGTTGATATATGTGGGGGGGGGGGTTGTCAAAATCTTGCACCTTTAACACGTGATCAGATTTTGGTCGCTGCATTCTATTTATTCGATCACGGGAAATGGAGATTGGAGACTTTTCGCATCTTAAAAAGACACAAGGTGGTTCAGTGATACTTTATTATTGTCACACGTACCGAGGTACAGTGAAAACTTTTCTGGCCACACACGAGGCGAATGGACTGTGTGGGAGGAGGTGACAAGCCTGTGATGGACTGGGCTGTGTTAGCCACTCTGTGGGTTCAAGCGGTCAAGAGCAGAGCAGTTACCTTAACTGGCTGTGAGGCGCCTTGTCAGAACACTTTCTATAAGCGCATCTGCTGAAATTTGAGAAGATCCCATGGGCACCCTGTAATGACTTGTAATAAGGGATGGTTTAGAGGTTGAGGACTCCAAGACTTTGAGACGTTAGGCTTATACTGATGCCGTTGTGGCATTACGTTTGGCATAAGCATTGTGGGGCACAAGGTTGTGCTGTACTATACTGTTCTATGATGTCCAATTCACCAGTTGCACTCCTCTCAGCATTCCTCCCCCCCCCCCCCCACTGCTGTACTGAAAAGATGGTGTATTTATTGTATGCATAGAAACATAGAAATTAGGTGCAGGAGTAGGCCCAGCCCTTCGAGCCTGCACCGCCCATTCAATATGATCATGGTTGATCATCCAACTCAGTATCCCGTACCTGCCTTCTCTCCATACCCTCTGATCCCCTTAGCCACAAGGCACAACATCCAACTCACTCTTAAATATAGAATGAACTGGCCTCAACTACCCTCTGTGGCAGAGAGTTCCAGAGACTCACCACTCTCTGTGTGAAAAAAGTCTTTCTCATCTCGTCTTAAAGGATTTCCCCTTATCCTTAAGCTGTGAACTTCCCCAACATTCTTCCTGCATCTAGCCTGTCCAACCCCTTAAGAATTTTGTAAGTTTCTATAAGGAGAGTATAAACCGAGTCTATCCAGTCTTTCTTCATAAGACAGTCCTGACATCCCAGGAATCAGTCTGGTGAACCTTCTCTGCACTCCCTCTATGGGCAATAATGTCCTTCCTCAGATTTGGAGACCAAAACTGTACGCAATAGGTGTGGTCTCACCAAGACCCTGTACAACTGAAGTAGAACCTCCCTGCTCCTGTACTCAAATCCTTTTGCTATATTGAAAGCTAACATACCATTCGCTTTTTTCACTGCCTGCTGCATCTGCATGCCTACTTTCAATGACTGGTGTACCATGACACCCAGGTCCTCTGCTGCAATCGTTTAAAAAAAAGTCTGCTTTCCTGTTTTTGCCACCAAAGTGGATAACCTCACAATTATCCACATTATACTGCATCTGCCAAACATTTGCCCACTCACCCAGCCCTAATCCAAGTCACCTTGCAGTCTCCTAGCATCCTCCTCACAGCGAACACTGCCCCCCAGCTTAGTGTCATCCGCAAACTTGGAGATATTGCCTTCAATTCCCTCATCCAGATCATTAATATATATTGTAAATAGCTGGGGTCCCAGCACTGAGCCCTGCGGTACACCCATAGTTACTGCCTGCCATATGTGAAAATGACCCGGAGCCAGTTCTCTATCCACATCAATACTGAGTATGCCTTAAGTTTGTATACTAATCTCTTATGTGGGACCTTGTCGAAAGCCTTCTGGAAGTCCAGATATACCACATCCACTGATCCACGCTACTAGTTACATCCTCGAAAAATTCCACAAGATTCGTCAGACATGATTTACATTCGTAAATCCATGCTGACTTTGTCCAATGATTTCACCACTTTCCAAATGATCCCATCTTTAATAACTGACTCTAGCAGTTTCCCCACTACCGATGTTAGACTAACTGGTCTGTAATTCCCCTTTTTCTCTCTCCTCCCTTCTTAAAAAGAGGGGTTACATTTGCTACCCGCCAATCCTCAGGAACTACTCCAGAATCTAAAGAGTTTTGAAAGATATCACTAATGCATCCACTATTTCCTGAGCTACTTCCTTAAGTACTCTGGGATGCAGCCTATCTGGCCCTGGGGATTTATCGGCCTTTAATCTATTCAATTTACCCAACACCACTTCCGACTGACCTGGATTTCACACAATTCCTCCTTTGACCCACAGTCCCCTGCTATTTCAGGCAGATTATTTATGTCTTCCTTAGTGAAGACGGAACCAAAGTAGTTATTCAATTGGTCCGCCATATCCTTGTTCCCCATGATCAACTCACCTGTTTCTGACTGCAAGGGACCTACATTTGTTTTTAACTAACCTATCTTTCTTATCTCTCACATATCTATAAAAACTTTTTGCAGTCAGTTTTTATGTTCCCTGCCAGTTTCTTTCATAATCTATTTACCTTTCCTAATTAAGCCAAAAAATTTCTCCCAGTCATACTTTGTACGCATCATCCTTTGCCTTGATACTATCCCTGATTTCCCTTGTTATCCACGGATGCACTACCTTCCGATTTATTCTTTGCCAAACTGGGATGGTAGTTCATCCATGCAGTCTTTAAATGTCTTCCATTGTATATCCACCGTCAACCCTTTTAGAATTAATTGCCAGTCAATCTTGGCCATTCACGTCTCATACCCTCAAAGTTACCTTTCTTTAAGTTCAGAACCATTGTTTCTGAATTAACAATGTCACACTCCATCCTAATGAAGAACTCAACCATATTATGGTCACTCTTGCCCAAGGGGGGGCACGTACAACAAGACGGCTATTACCCCTTCCTCATTACTCAAAACCCATCTAAAATAGCCTGCTCTCTCGTTGGTTCGTTGATTTAGATAACTATCCCGCATACATTGCACCCCTGCCAATTTGATTAACCCAATCTATATGTAGATTGAAGTCACCCATTATAACTGTTTTGCCTTTGTCGCACGCATTTCTAATTTCCTGTTTGATACCATCCCCAACTTCTCTGCTACTGTTAGGTGGCCTGTACAGAACACCCACCAGCGTTTTTCTGCCCCTTAGTGTTTTGTAGCTCTACCCATACGATTCACATCCTCCAAGCTAATGTCCTTCCTTTCCATTGCGTTAATCTCCTCTCTAACCAGCAACGCTGAATATTGAATATCCCTGGATGTTCAAGCTCCCCAGCTACGTCACCTGGAGCCATGTCTCCGTGATGCACGTTTAACTCGTCCACCTTATTACGAATACTCCTTGCATTGAGACACAAAGCCTTCAGGCTTGTCTTTACAACGCACTTACCCCTTATACAATTTTGCTGAAAAGTGGCCCTTTTTGAACTTTTACTTTTCACCTTGCTACCTTATTTACACACTCCTGCCTCTCTGCTCTTGGCCACATTAGTTTAAATCCTCCCCGACAGCACTAGCAAACCACTTCACAAGAACATTGGTTCCATTCCATTCCAGGTGCAAAACCGTCCCTGTTTGTACCGGTCCCACCTCCCCCAGAACTGGTCCCAGTGCCCTAAAAATTTGAATCCCTCCCCTTGCACCACTTTTCAAGCCACGTATTCATTTGCATTATCCTCCTATTTCTACTCTGACTGGCCCGTGGTACTGGTAGTAATCCTTACTACCTTTGAGGTCCTACTTTTAAGTTTATCTCCTAGCTCCCTAAATTCACCTTGTAGGACCTCATCCCTTTTTTTACCTATATCGTTTGGTGCCAACATGCACCACGACAACTGGCTGTTCATACATCCCCTCTCCAGAATGTACTGCAAGAAATGAATTTGGGGTGTGAGAGGAAACTGGAGCATGCGGAACAAGCCCATTGGGCTCGTAGGGAGAATGTGCAACCTCCACATGGAAGCCAAGGTTAGGTTGAGCTCACATTGCTGAAGCTGTGCTGTGCCGTTCCCGAGCTGAATAAAAAGCAAGCCTGTTTATGGTGAAGGTGGTTGACACAACTCTGATCCAGCAGGAATGCCATGACATCTTCATGGTGCCCCTGAACCAGCAGAGAATACACTCGAGCTGATACTTTTGTGAATAGAAGGAAAACTCAACAAGTGTAACTCTGTTTGGAGTGGCACGGTGGCGCAGTGGTAGAATTGCTGCCTTGCAGCGCCAGAGACTAGGGTGCGATCCTGACTGTCGGCGCTGTCTGTATGGAGTTTGCATGTTCTATTCCCGTGACCTGTCTGGGTTTTCTCCGGTTTCTGCCCACACTCCCAAGACGTACAGGTTTGTAGTTTAATTGGCCGGTAAAAATTCTAAATTGTCCCTAGTATGTAGGATAGTGTTAGTGTGCAGGGATCGCTGGTCGGTGTGGACTTGGTGGGCCTGTTTTCATGCAGTATCTCTAAAATTAACTGAACCAAGCTAAGGTCATATTCTGTGATGCAGCTGTCCTTTACTTCTCCACTGGACCATTAATCTAAAGACACAGAGGTTGGCATTTCTACTGCTTTTGGGTATTATCTCCATTAAAAAACACAACAGTCTGTGAATGACCAACGATAGATACTGCGGAGAACGAGTTTAGTGAGGGAATTTGACCCGACACACTTGAACATTGGGGTCTGGCCTCCTCCCACATTCCGAAGACATGCAGGTTTGCGGGTAAATTAGCGCTTTGTAAAATTGCCCCTAATGGGTAGGGAGCGGATAAGAAAATGGGGTAACCTAGAGCTAGTGCAAACCGGTGATCGATGGTTGGCACAGACTCAGTGGGCTGAATGGCCTTTTTCAATGCTCTATCTTTCAATCATTGTCTGTCAACTCTCCAGTTGTGAAGCTGCAATATCTGGGTGATCTTCAACTGTCCTGTTGTTTGGAATTTGTCCCACGTTTGTCCTTTGAACCCATGTTGTTTACAGTTCAGTAAGTCATTGCTTTACAATTAGATGCTTGCAAGTCTAAAGCCAGCTGGAATCAAAGTTCACACTCATTTTATCAGTGAACCTCCTGATTCACCTGCTTTTGGTGCCTCTGTGCTTTGGTTGTTGCTGTGTCCTGTGGAGTAGGGATTTTAAATCCACTAATTATAGATTTATTTTAAAACATTTTGCATTGCAATTTAGACACAAGGAACTGCAGGTGCTGCAATTTAGTTTTGGAGGTCCAGCGTGGAAACATGCTGGTTGCCCCACCGAGTCCGCACCAACCCGCGATCACCCATACACTGGTTCTGTCCTACACACTGTGGGACGTGTTCACAGGGAAACGTACAAACTCCATACATGCAGAAGCAGTAATCGGGACTGAACCCAGGTCCCTGGTGCTGTAAGGCAGCAGGTGTACTGCTACACTGTCCATTTTGGGTTTGTTGTTGACATTTTCTTGGTTTTAATAATGGGAATCAAGCATTTTCCTTTGATAGCATGCTGTATTGATTATGGCATATCTCACGAGCATTCTATTGTGATCTGAACTGAATATTTCTATCTTTAATCCACTTGCCCAGCCTTATCTGTGGACTTAATAGACCCCCGATTGGGTCTGATCTGTTGACACCTGTTGGCAAAGGAGAGTAGCTGACGAACATGGTGGGTCAGGCAGCATCTGAGAATGGAAATGGACTGTTGACATTACAGTTTGGGACTCTTCATCTAGGTTGAAAGAATAGAGGGGAAAGTAAGCAGATTAAAGAGATGGGAGAGGCAGGGGCTGGCAACCATGGTTGAGGAAAGGGTTGATTAGCACATAACAGTGAGGTAGCGAAGGGCAGAGATGGTGTCGGAGGCTGCAGCAAATAAGCAGAAAAGATAAGGCTATAGATTCTGGAATCTGATAAGAAAGGAAAGGTGAAGTGTTGAACCAAGTAAGGAGGGATGGTGACGGACGGCAATGGAAGAGGGAAAGGTAGGAAGGACAGTGGGGAGTGGGATCCAATAGGGGTCGTGTGTGGCGGAGGGGCAGGAGTTGGAATTGTGGGCATAGAAATAAACTGGGTGAAAGAGGGTGGGGAATATTGTGGGAAGGTAAATGTGAGGATCAGGTTAGAAAGGGACAGAGGGGGTGCTATGATCTGACATTGGAGTATTCAATGTTCAATTGTTCAATTATTGGGCTGTGGACTACCCAGATGGAATATGAGGTGATATTCCTCTACATTGCGTTTGGCCTCATTCAGGCACTGGAAGAAACCAAGGACAGACGGGTTGGTGTGTGAATGGGAAGGGGTAACAAAATGAATAGCAACTGGGAGATCCCGATAGTGGAAATGGACAGCGTACAGGTGCTCGGCAAAATGGTTGACTATGTGCAGTTGGTTTCATTGATGTACAGGAGGCTATACCAAGAGCAATAGGCACTGGATTGACATCGCTTGTAGTGACGCACTAAAAATGTATAGACAGGACTTATTAATATAGTTGATGAACTGGTTTGCTTCACGCAACCAAAGTACATAAACGCACATGACTGTGAGCCTGCAATACAAAAAGATGAACATTTTGTGTTCCTTAATGGTGCTTTTAGTTTGGAGATACAGTGTGGAAACGGGCCCCCAACGGGCCACTGAGTCCACTCCGACCATCGGTCAGTCCAGCTGTGGTATCCTACACACGAGGGGCAGTTTACAGAAGCCAATTCATGTACAAATCTGCACGTCTTTGGAACGTGGGTGGAAGCTGGAGCACCTGGAGAAAACCCACGCCGTCACGGGGAGAACATGTGAGCTCCATACAGACAGCACCCATGGTCAGGATCGAACCCGGGTCTCTGGCGCTGTGGGGCTGCAGCTCTTACTCCTTTGCGTTGACTTAAATCTCTGACTGATCTCTGCTGCACTGCATCCTTTACTCGTGTTTAATTGTGTTTGCTCTGCGGAATCCCACAATATTGCTTGACAAGATTTTAGTTGGAATGATACATCTCCTGAAGCATAATTTTCAGATTCTACTCTCTGCTATGTTGCTGCTGTGATGTACAAACCAGGTTATTGTATCCTTGTGGAGAATTAATTTTGTTTAATAAAGGGAGTATGTTTCTTGACTGACAATGAGCTAGTTAGGCTATGTAGTTTTAAACAAAATGACATGGGGTTTTACTGGAATTCTCGGAGGATTAATTTGACCTGGTCTATTTTTAAAGGATTGGAAGGTCAGGCTTTAAAATTATAATCCTTATGGGCCTCTCCCACTTACACAATTTTTTTACGGTGACTGCCGGCACCCGTCATAGTCAGAGCAGGTCGCTGAAAATTTTCAACATTTTGAAAATCCAGCGGCGACCAGACTGTTTGGGCGACTACTCACGACCATACAGGCGTCGCCCCGCGCGGGGTGACTCCTCTTTATGGTCGCGAGTAGTCGCCCAAAGAGTCATACCTTTTTCTGGTTGCTGCTGGATTTTCAACACGTTGAAAATTTTTGGCGACCTGCTCTGACTATGATGGGTGCCGGCAGACGGACAGACCCTTTAGCCACCAGACAAATGAAGAAAGGCCCCTCCATTTGATTACTCTTGCACACAAAGCAAACTGCAGCTCGAGCCTGATGCCGAATCGGAGTGAAGATCGTTAATTTGATCATTAATCTGAAATTACATCGGCCAAGTGGAGTTCATTCATGACAGACTTGCATATTTTATCAGGGTTGGGCAACTGTGGGAAGAGCGAGCATCTTTGGTATTTTACACCGCTTGAATGTTGTATAACCTGATTTTTGTTCGTGTGAAAAGGAATTTTTCCCCCTTTTGTCTGTAACAATCCGATGTGCAGGTTCTGATCTGGCACCAACTGCTTTGTGTGTGTCTATTAGTGCGCAATGTATCATTACTTCTGTCGTGCAGTGCATAGTAACCCATTATATAAAATTCATATGAACTTTGGTTAGATGCAGTTTATTTTGGGACGTTGGTGTGTTTAATTGGAGTTATTGTCTAATCGCAAGTATGGCCTTTGCAACTTTGGGTGCACTGATTCTGGATGGAACTGCCCTGCACATGCTACCAATGTGACTAAATGTACTGGTTACATGTGTACTTGCTGGGCATGAATTGCCATTCAAGCACCAAGGAGGGAAATCATTCATTGCATTCGATGATCGCCAAGCATTTTCAACTAATTTTGATTTAACCAACATTTTTGGTCCCCTAATTTGAGGCAGGACATTCTTGCTATTGAGGGAATGCAGCGTAGGTTTACAAGGTTAATTCCCTGGATGGCGGGACTGTCATATGCTGAGAGAATGGAGCAGCTGGGCTTGTACACTCTGGGGTTTAGAAGGATGAGAGGGGATCTTATTGAAACATATAAGATTGTTAAGAGGCTTGGACATGCTAGAGGCAGGAAACGTGTTCCCGATGTTGGGGGAGTCCAGAACCAGGGGCCACAGTTTAAGAATAAGGGGTAAGCCATTTAGAACGGAGACGAGGATACATTTTTTCTCAACAGAGAGTAGTGAGTCTGTGGAATTCTCTGCCTCGGAGGGCGGTGGAGGCAGGTTCTCTGGATACTTTCAAGAGAGGGCTCTTAAAAATAGCTGAGTCAGGGGATACAGAGAGAAGGCAGGAACGGGGTAGTGATTGGGGATGATCAGCCATGATCACATTGAATGACGGTACTGGCTCAAAGGGCCGAATGGCCTACTCCTGCACCTATTGTCTATTTGTGAATGTTTGACCATCACATAATCGTAGGTGAGCAACACAGGCAGGCAATGGAATGATTTGGCTGCTGTTCTTTCATTGCAACTTGGATAAAGCATCACAAGTTAGGCAGACTTAGACCCTTGATTAATAAGAGAGTCAGGGGTTATGGAGAGAAGGCAGGAGAATGGAGTAAAGAGGGAAAGACAGATCAGCCACGATTGAATGGCGGTGTAGACTTGACGTTAAAAACTTTGCCTATATTGGCCTACGTAGATTCTGCCTGACCCTGACCAATGGCACTAATGTCTGTGGTGATGAAGTGCTTTGAGAGGTTGGTTATGGTGCATATCAACTCCCACCTCATCAAGACCCTCAACCAACTACAGTTCGCATACTGCCACAACAGGTCAATGGTAGATGCAATCTCACTGGCCCACGGACAATAAAAACACCTACGTCAGGCTGTTGTTTATAGACTACAGCTCGGCGTTTAATACCATCATCCCTTCCAAGCTGGTTACCAAGCTCACGGAACTGGGCCTTTGCGCATCCCTCTGCAATTGGATCCTCGACTTCCTCATCCACAGAGAACAGTCTGTTCGAATTGCAGGAACCACTTCATCCTCAGTAACAATTAGTGCGGGAGCACCTCAAGGCTGCGTGCTCAGCCCCCTGCGTAACTCACTCTGTACCCATGACTGTGTAGCCGGTCATAGTGCGAACTCCATCATAATGTTCGCCAATGACTGTGGTTGGATGAATCACAGATGGGGACGAGTCAGAGTATAGAAGTGAGATCGACCGACTGACCAAATGGTGCCAGCACAACAACCTGGCACCCAACATCAGTAAGACCAAGGAACTGATTGTGGACTTTAGTAGGGGAAGGATGAGGACCCACAATCCTGTTTATATCAACGGGACGATGGTGGAGAGGGTCAATAGCTTCAAATCAGAAGATCTTTCCTGGACCCAGCACATCGATGCAATTGTAAAGAAGGCACATCAGTAACTCTACTTCCTGAGAAGATTACGGAGATTTGGCATGTCGAAAAGGATTCTCCTAAACTTCTACAGGTGCACAGTAGAGAGCATTCTAAGTGGTTGCATCGTGGCCTGGTTCGGCAACTTGAACGTCCAGGAGCGAAAAAGACTACAAAAAGTTGTGACCACTGCTCAGTCCATCAGCTTTGACCTCCCCACTGTCGAAGGGATCTATAATAGTCGCTGCCTCAAAGGCAGCCAAAATAATCAAGGACCCACACCATCCTGGCCACACACTTATCTCACCACTGCCATCAGGAAGAAGGTACAGGAGCCTGAAGACTGTAACGTCCAGGTTCAGGAACA
This sequence comes from Okamejei kenojei, assembly GCA_035221665.1. Taxonomy (NCBI): domain Eukaryota; kingdom Metazoa; phylum Chordata; class Chondrichthyes; order Rajiformes; family Rajidae; genus Okamejei; species Okamejei kenojei. Next base: position 27,612,222 of record CM069158.1, on the reverse strand, counting down.
GCTTCTTTCCCGCAGCCATCAGTCTATTAAACACAATGATTAAGCTATGAGCTCTGAACTGCAAAAGACTATATTATGATTTGTTATTTGCACTATATTTGTTATTTATTGAACTTTTTCTTTTTTCCCGTTATATACAATGTTTACATATTCTGTTGTGCTGCAGCAAATAAGAATTTAATTGTCCCGTCCGGGGCATATGACAATAAAACACTCTTGACTCTTGACTCTACTTCAGCACTTTGCATTTTACTGTATTTAATCTCAAGTGCTCCAAATGCTTTGTTTGAGCTGCATCATAGTCTTGCATCCAAAAGCACCCTGAATGTAGTCCATCTCTTTTGTATCCCCTCTCTGCCAAGTGTAGAGCTCTCTGAACTATGCAAAGCTTTTAACTAAGACAAAAGCAGTCTTTAATAGTTTTAATCATCACTTCTGTTAATAAACATATCATTTTTCAAACTACTTTCTCAATATGTCCTGTAGCCTTTTAAATACTTGGGTATAGCACTTCCTGGTCCTGTACAGATGATACGATTGCAAGATTAAACTTTGTAATTGACAATCGGAACAGTGATCTGTGTATTCCAGATTTGGTCAGTGACTGCTGGATTGGACAAACTGAAGCTGTCAAGCTGGAAATGAGTGGTAATATGTCAGAATTTCTATCAAATGGATTTTGCCAGCCTACTGTGAAATGGAGATAGACACAGCTTGTTGGAGTGGCTCAGCGGGTCGGGTCGCATCTCCGGCGAAAAAGGATGGGTAAAGTTTCAGGTCGCACTCTTCTTCAGACTGGAGAAGGGTTCTGACCTGAAATGTCACCCATCCATTTTCTCCAGAGATGCTGTCTGACCTGCTGAATTATTCCAGCACTTTGTGTCTATCTTTGGTATAAACCAGCATCTGCAGTTCCTACTGTGAAACAGGATTACTTTAAAACTCTTTACGTGCACTGACACATGTTGGTATTGAAACATTTGGCATAATCAGTTCACCACAGTATTTGCCCTCTGTGAAAAGCAGCTTCTGTCCCTCATTACTTCAATGCATCCATCCAATCAAATTTGGTGTTTCTGCTATAACTACTAACATTGAGAGTGATTCTTATTTACTTCCAGATTCAGATACTAAAGAAAATGTCACCACGCATAACCTTCTTGCAATGAACTGTATCTTTTTAACTTTTAATCTGGACTACTGAATTTCAAGAAAATCCTGTTTTACACTTTAACATTGAACACTTCAATCATATCATTTGGATATTCTCATGAAGCAAGTTTCAAATACCTTATAGGAAATCTTGCATTTCATGTTTAGTAGCGACTTGATGAATCTATTATTTTTAAAGCCTTCCTATTGTGTTAAGTGTAATTACTCTAGTTTAGTCATATTGCTGATTTAGATGACATTGTTGTTCATATATATGGTCAATGAATGGTTAGTAAGTTTATGGATGCCACCAAAATTTGGTTGGCGTAATGGATAATGAAAAAAGTTATTTCAGATCACAATGTTGATGAAGTGGGCCAGGGAACGGCAGATGCAAGTAAACATTGACAAATGTGAGCTAGTTAAACCAGGGCATGTTAAACCAGAGCTGCATTGTAAATAACCATATAACATATAACCATATAACAATTACAGCACGGAAACAGGCCCTCTCGGCCCTTCCAGTCCGTGCCGATCATTTGTTTTCCCCTAGTCCCATCTACCTGCACTCAGACCATACCCCTCCATTCCCTTCCCGTCCATATACCTATCCACTTTACTTTTAAATGTTAAAATCAATCCTACCTCCACCACTTCTGCTAGAAGCTCATTCCACACAGCCACCACCCTCTGAGTAAAGAAGTTCCCCCTCACGTTACTCCTAAACGTCTGTCCCTTAATTCGCATGTCCTGCCCTCTTGTTTGAATCTTCCCTACCCTTAATGGGAAAAGCTTATCCACATCAACTCTGTCTATCCCTTTCATCATTTTAAAGACCTCAATCAAGTCCCCCTTAACCTTCTGCTCTCCAAAGAATAAAGACCTAACTTGTTCAACCTTTCTCTAACATAGTTGCTGGATCCCAGGCAACATTCTAGTAAATCTCCTCTGTACTCTCTCTATTTTGTTGACATCCTTCCTATAATTAGGTGACCAAAATTGTACACCATACTCCAGAATTGGTCTCACCAATGCCTTGTACAATTTTAACATTACTTTCCTACTCCTATATTCAAAGCTCTGATTTATAAAGGCCAGCACACCAAAGGCTTTCTTTACCACCCCATCTACATGCGATTCCACCTTCAGGGAACTATGCACAGTTATTCCTAGATCTCTCTGTTCCACAACATTCCTCAATTCTCTACCATTTACCATGTACGTCCTATTTTGATTTGTCCTGCCAAGATGTAGCACTTCACACTTACCAGCATTAAACTCCATCTGCCATCTTTCAGCCCACTTTTCCATATGGCCCAAATCTCTCTGTAGATTTTGAAAATCTACTTCATTATCTATAACACCACCTATCTTAGTATCATCTGCATACTTACTTATCCAATTTTCCACCCCATCATCCAGATCATTGATGTACATGACAAACAACAGTGGACCCAACACAGATCCCTGAGGCACCCCACTGGTCACCGGCTTCCAACCTGACAAACAGCCATCCACCATTACTCTATGACATCTCCCCTTCAGCCACTGTTGAATCCATCTTGCTACTCCGCCATTAACACCCAAAGATTGAACCTTCTTAACCAACCTTCCATGGGGAACCTTGTCAAAGGCCTTACTGAAATCCATATAGACAACATCCCTCTGCTTTACCCCTCATCAATTTCCCTAGTAACCGCTTCAAAAAATTCAAGAAGGTTTGTCAAAACATGACCTACCAGGCACAAATCCATGTTGACTGTTCCTGATCAGACCCTGTTTATCAGATGCTTATATATATTATCTCTAAGTATCCTTTCCATTAATTTACCCACACTGACGTCAAACTAACAGGTCTATAATTGCTAGGTTTATTCTTTGAACCCTTTTTAACACAATGGACAACATGCGCAGTACGCCAATCCTCCGGCACTATTCCCGTTTCTAATGACATTTGAAATATTTCTGTCATAGCTCCTGCTATTTCTACACTAACTTCCCTCAATGTCCTAAGGAATATCCTGTCAGGACCTGGAGACTTATCCACTTTTATATTTTTCAAAAGTGTCAATACTTCCTCCTCTTTGAATCTCATAGTTTCCATAGCTACTCTACTTTTTTTCCTTACTTCACATAGTTCAATATCCTTCTCCTTGGTGAATACTGAAGAAAAGAAATTGTTCAATATCTCCCCCATCTCTTTTGGCTCTGCAGATAGCTGGCCATTCTGTCTCTCTAATGGTCCAATTTTATCCCTCGTTATCCTTTTGCTATTAATATAGCTGTAGAAACCCTTTGGATTTACTTTCACCTTTCTTGCCAAAGCAACCTCATATCTTCTTTTAGCCTTCCTAATTTCTTTCTTAAGATTCTTTTTACATTCTTTATACTCCTCTAGATCCTCATTTACTCCATACCTCCTATAATTATTGTAGATATCTCTCTTTTTTCGAAACAAGTGTCCAATTTCCCTTGAAAGCCATGGCTCTTTCCAATTTTTACTATTTCCTTTCACCCTAACAGGGACTAAGATTCTGTACTCTTACAATTTCCCCTTTAAATGTCCTCCATTTCTCTTCTACCCTTCCCATAAAACAGAGTGTCCCAATTCACTCCTTTTAAATCCTTACGCATTCCCTCAAAGTTAGCCTTTCTCCAATCAAAAATCTCCACCCTAGGTCCAGTTCTGACTCTCTCCATAATTATATTGAAACTAATGGTATTGTGATCACTGGTCCCGAAGTGCTCACCAACGCATACCTCCGTCACCTTACCTGCCTCATTTCCTAACAGGAGGTCCAGCACTGCCCCTTCTCTGGTCGATACCTCTATGTACTGCTGCAAAAAACTATCCTGCACACATTTTACAGACTCCAAACCATCCAGCCCATTTACAGAATGTGTTTCCCAGTCTATTTTTGGAAAATTGAAATCTCCCACAAATCTCCCTTGTGCTTACTACTAATATCTACTATCTCCTTACATATTTGCTCTCGCCAATTCTCGCTCCCCATTTGGCGGTCTATAATACACCCCTAAAAGTGTTGCTACACCGTTCCCACTTCTCAGTTCCACCCAAATAGCCTCCCTAGACGAGCCCTCTAATCTATCCTGCCAAAGCGCTGCTGTAATATCCTCTCTGACAAGCAATGCAACACCTCCACCTCTGGTCCCTCCAATTCTATCACACCTGAAGCAACAAAATCCTGGAATATTTAGTTTCCAATCACAGCCGTCCTGCAACCATGTTTCACTGATTGCCACAACATCATATTTCCAGGTGTCAATCCAGGCTCTAAGTTCATCCACCTTTCTTACAATGCTCCTAGCATTAAAATATACACATTTTATAAACCCACCATCCCTAATTCTCTGTCTATTATCTTTTTCCTCTTTCTCGTCTACATTTTGGGTCCGAGTGCTTCCCTCCTCTACCCGAGTCCCTCCCCCCAGCCTTTCTAGTTTAAAGTCTCCCCAGTAGCCTTTGCAAATCTCCCTGCCAGGATATTGGTCCCCCTCGGGTTCAAGTGCAACCCGTCCTTTTTGTACAGATCATGCCTTCCCCAAAAGAGGTCCCAGTGATCAAGAAACTTGAATCCCTGCCCACTGTAAATAGTAGGACCCAAGAAAGTGTTGTAGAACAGCGAGACCAGTAGATTTTGGGTACATAGTTCCTTGAAATTGTGGTGAAGAGGGTATTTGACATGTTGGTTTTCATAGATTGGGCCTTTTCAGCGTGTTATGTTGCAACTGCCCAAGTTGTTGGTGAGAACGCAATTGGAGTATTGTGCACAGTATTAGTTGTCCACCTAGAGGACGAATATTGTTAAGCTGGAAAGGGTGCTGGAAAAAATTTTGAGAATGAGGACTTGAGTTACAAGAAGAGGCTGGGATGTGTTTTCCCAGGTGCACGAGGTTGAGGGGTCACCTTTACAGAGGTTTATAAAATCATGGGGGGGGAGGGGGAAGATGTCAGATTGTCACGATACAATTACAAAGTTTAAAAGACGTTTTGGATGGGTACATGAATAGTAAAGATATGGGCCAAATACAGGCTGATGGGACCAGTTTGTTTAGACATCTTGGTCAGCATGGACAAGTGAACCTCGGGGCTTGTTTCTGTGCTGTATAGTTTTATGATTCTGAGCAATGTAGTTGATTGTTACCAGTTTGTATTTTCTATGCCTTGTGATTTTTATTTTAAACTAGAATTGCTTTACATTTTTCTTTACCATTGACCTGAAGTGCTGTCCTTAATATTCTAGGAACCTTTCCTCTTCCACACTTCCACATTGGGCTGAAAATGGGTTCCGACCTGAAACATCACCTATCCATGTTCTCCAGAGATGTTGCCTGACCTGAGTTACACCAGCACTTTGTGTCTTTTTCCCTCTTATTTTCAATATCTATTGCAATAGAAACAGAAACCCAGAGTAGGTTTAACATTGCCTTTGGCCACCGCCACCAAAGTATCCCGGAGGGCCACATGGCCAATGGACTTTGAGAGAGTTATCTGGAAAAAGTCTTTTCATACTCGGTCTAAAAGGCTATACTTCCCACATCGGAACAATCTTCGTGCATCTTAGCTGTCCAACCCTTAAGTTGTAATGCTTTTTATTATAACAATTCAAGGGATGGTTTAAAATTGTACTAAGGACACCCAACTTCTGTAAGGGACCTTTCAGGCAAGGGGAGGGGGGGGGGGAAGTTGGCCAATATTGGGACAGTAGCTGCAATATTTGCACCTTTGACTACCTTGGAATCAAGAACAGCCAGGAGAAAACTGAATGGGGATAACTTTGTCATCCTAAACATTGGGAATGTGGTGCGGGTGTAGATCTATAGTCACATCAGGGAAATGCATTGGGAATAACTTGGTTCAGAGTCTCGTCATCACGTGAATTAGCAAGGTAACAATTCACCTCTTTCCTGATTTCTCAGCCATTAAGGTAATTTGGAAACGTGGAGCTAGATTCTCCTCGAAGTATGAAGTTGTAGGCATTGTGATATCTGCCTGTAAAATCTAATCCTGATGATATCTGGTTTGGAAGAACTGAGTCTTATTGTGTGGATGGAGGGATATGGATCATATGCAGGCAGATAAGATTGGTTTATCTTGGCATCATGTTTGGTCTACTCTGTTGGTTCCAAAGGTGTAGGAAGCAACTGTAGATGCTGGTTTACACTGAAGATAGACCCATAATGTTGGAGTAACTCAGCGGGACTGGCAGCAACTCTGGAGAGAAGGAATGGGCGACATTTCGATTTGAGACCCTTCATCAGTAGACCAAATGACCTGTTTCCATGCTGTTGGATTTTATATTCTCTGAATGGCTGACAAATGTGCCAATTTTTATCCATTGTGAAATACTCTGCTTCCATTTTATTCAAACATCAAATAATTTTCAGTTTTGTTCCTAGAAGTGGAGATTAATATAGCAAAGCTACCCAAACATGAGCAGATGCCTCTTTCCTCTTTGAATGTAACTTTTTGTCAAGAAGTGCTCTGATCAGTTGACCTTTTAGCTAAGTTTGGTCCTGTTCTGAAGAAGGGTCCCGAGTTGTCTGTCCATCCCTTCTGCAGATGTTGCCTGACCTGTTAAGCTTCTCTAGAACTTAAGAAAATTAAAGCTTTTTTGTGTGTGTTTCCAGTAAAATGAAAGAATGAGAATTACTGCAGTAGACTCCGAGATTCATGTGATGTGGAAACAAATTTACCAGGCTTGTGAAATAGTATGTCATTAGAGAGCAATGCATTTCATAATATATCAGAAATCCTGAGCAATTAGTCACACTATTGATGAAGGCTTGATTTGGCCTCTGCTATGACACTGCTGGGTAGGGTACAGTTGTATCAGTTAAGGCTCAATTTAACTAGATTCCCAGCGCTTCACAATGTACAGGAGATAAACTATCCCAATAATACCAGGGACAAGCTTGGCTTTAGTGTTACCTGATCAGACTACCTAGTTCTTGATATTTAATCAACAAAGAGAAAGGGCGTGTGTTCCTGACCCGGCAACTTCACTTTCTTCATCCCCACTTTTTGGAAATGAAACTGAAAATGCTATTGAATAATTGAGTGCTTTTAAACTATGCAGCACACTGTTATTATCCTATGACCAGATCGAGAGTTATGCTTTATTGTAAATCATTGAGAACACACCTGTCTTCTAGAATGTTGTTTGCGTCAGATTGTTGGTTATGCTGTTTTGCTAGTAATTTAAAAACTTGTACTAATTAATCAAACTTTAGTTTAGAGATACAGTGCAGAAGCAGGCCTTTCTGCCCGCCGAGTTTGCGTCGACCAGCGATCTCCGCTCACTGACACTATCCTACACACACTAGGGATCATTTACAATTTCACCAAGCCAATTAACCTGTACGTCCTTGGAGTGTGGGAGGAAACCGGAGCGCCCGGAGAAAACCCACGCAGGTCACGGGACGAATGTACAGACAGCGAGCGCCCATGGTCAGGATCGAACCTGGCTCTCGGGCGCTGTAAAGCAGCAACTCTACCACAGCGCCACCATGCCGGTTTGTGTTCAAATTTAGCCACGGCAGCTGCAGGATTGTACATTTTGGTTATGTACAGTTTTTTTTTTAATTGTGTAAAAAGCATTTTAACATTTTATTTTCAGGAGTGTCTATATCCCGGTTGTTTTACCTGCTCTGGAAATTTAACCCAGGCACTGCTGAGGGAGAGTTGCATGGTCCCATCAGGGGGGTGGTAGTGGTAGTGATTTCATTCCATCTATACGTCTCTACTTGAAGCATTGTCAGGAAACCTGGAGCATAAGCAACCTGCATTGGGTATATCGAGCAGCACAGGAACAGGCCTGGAAAAAGGTCCCGACCTGAAACGTCACCTATCCTTTTTCTCCAGAGATGCTGGCGAACTGCTGTGTTACTCCAGCTTTTTACATCCATCGTGGGTATAAATCAGCATTCGCTGTTCTTTGTTTCTACAGGAACGGGCCCTTCAGCCCACATAGTCTGTGCCAAACATGCTGCTAAGCTGAACTATCCCCTCTGCCTGCACGTGATCCATTTCCTGCATAATCCATGTTCCTATTTAAAAAGGCTCTTAAATACCTCATATCTGCCTCCACCACCCTCTCCTGATCCCAGGTTAACGTCTGATGAGCGTTTGCCTGCTCTTGCTAGAGTTTAGAAGAATGAGGGGGGACCTAACTTTTCCCCTCTCACCTTAAAGCTATGCTCTCTAGTATTTGACACCTATACCCTTAGGAAAATGTTTTGTCTGTCTATCCTATCTATCCTCTGATCATTTGATATACTTCTATCGAGTCTTCTCAATGTTCCAGAACAAAAACCTGTGATGACCTGGCATTCACAAAGCCAGGTTGGACTGCAGATTAATGTGGATTAAACTTTTTATTTCTCTCCCTCGGGTGACATTTGATTCAAGTCTTTTGCTTTTATCTTTTTGGCATCACTTGACTAGAGGTTCTTGTTTGGGAAACCATGGGCATGCCTTATGGGTATGGGCTCTTGAGAGAACATCTGAGGCATGATCACAATGCAATTATACATTACACCCTATCCACAGGACACAAGAAAATGCATGTATACTGTATCGCCTGGCCTGCAGCTTTAGACTTTAGAGATACAGTGCCCTGTGGCCCCACCATTCACCTCTACACACAAGGCACAATTTACAAGAAGCCAATTAGCCTACAAACCTGATCTTTCGAGTGTGGGAGGAAAGTGGAGAACCCGGGAGAAAACCACATGGTCAGAAGGAGACCGTTTAGATGCTGCCATCGATGACAGATCGTTACTGTGCCTCATCTCTTCTTTAGCGTCAGATCTCCATATCTCTTACTCACTCGATCTGACTGTATTTCAATGAGCTAGCCTCCCGAAGCCTCTTGATTTGAAAACCACTGCCCTCTTGAATGAAATGCCCATGCACCTGTTTGAGGGAACCAGTCATTTAAAACGAGATGGGATCACTGAAGTTTATATTTGACTTGTTGATGATGTTGGACATCGAGTCTGAACTTTGTGCAAGAAATTTGGATGGGAAGGCTCCCTTTGTATTTTATTCCAGAATTTTAATTCCATGAAATTTTACATTTTGTCTTCTGTCTGTTTCTTCATTGAAGCTAGTCACTTAATGTTGATCATCTTTGGCAATCCAGACCTGATGTTTATGTTTGGTGATATTTTCATTGCCTAATTTGGAGAGCAGAGAATCTCTCTACTTGGTTTTGAGATGTAGCATCGAAATAAGCCCTTTTGCCCACTGAGTCAATGCTGACCCTTGATCAGTCTGAAGAAGAGTCTCAACCCCAAAATGTCACCCCTTCCTTCTCTCCAGAGATGCTGCCTGTCCCGTTGAGTTATTCCAGCATTTTGTGTCTATCTTCTGACCATTGATCATCCGTTCACACTGGTTCTGTTGTCCCACTTTCTTATCCACTCCCTACACAATAGGGGCAATTTGCAAAAAAAAAAGCTACAAACTTGCACGTCTTTGGGGTATGTGAGGAAACGGAAGCACCCGGAGCAAAAACATGCCTCGCAGGGAGAATGTGCAAACTCCACATTGACATCCCCTAAAGTCGCAGTGAGGCAGCAGCTCTATCAGATGCCACACTGCTTGGTAAAAGTCTGTTTTCTGAAATTGAGTTAAAGACATGTGTCTTTAGATTGATGTCTTGTGTTACAAAAATAAAAAGAGAATCTACGATAAATGATTTCCTGCTTGCCAGTAAACTTATAAAATGAGTCAAGAATGTGTCCTAATGGAAATGTGTTGTATTTGCCGGTTAAAGATCTACGTGCATGTGCCCTACCTTTCCCTCTGGAGAATTTGTTGAATTATTGCATCTAATGTGTGCATGATGGAAACATGACACTGCAAATTTTTGCTTGCAGTTTTTTCTTTGTTTGTGTCTACAGGAACTAAGGTTATGCTTCATTTAATATCAAGGCACAGGATTGGAAAATAATAAATATTGTAGGTGTGAATGAATGGAATTTGAAACATTTGCTCTCACTCTTATTGGGGAAAATTGCAAGAATAATCCCAGGAATTAGTAGGTTAACCTCTGAGCGTTTGTCAGCGCGGGGCCTGTACTTGCTAGAGTTTAGAAGAATGAGGGGGGACCTAATTGAAACGTACAGCATAGTGAAAGGATGATAGAGTGGATATGGAAAGGATGTTTTCACTCGTGGGCGAGTCTAGGGCTAGAGGTCATAGCCTCAGAAATAAAGGACATTATTTTAGGAAGGAGAAGAGGAGAAATGTCTTTATTCAGAGGGTGGTGAATCTATGGAATTCTTTGCTACAGAAGGCTGTGGAGGCTGTCCGAGGATATTTTTGAGGCGGAGATTGATTAGTACAGGTGTCAGAGGTTATGGTAGAAGGCAGGGGAATGGGGTTGGGAGGGAGAGATCGATCAGCCATGATTGAATGGCAGAGTAGACTTGATGGGCTGAATTGCATAATTCTACTCCTATTCCTTATGAAAATTGCCTTTTTACATTTTAAATATTGGGTCTCTTGCCACACCAAATGCTAGTTGGGTATAAAAGAACTATCTATTTTTAATTCTCCCTTCTCCCCCCCCCCCCTCCCCCAAATTATTTCCTTGCTCACCCACGTGGATTGTGTGGGATTTATTAATGATCCCCATCCAAAACACAGAAAATATGGGGCCTCAACTTAATTCCTATGGTTAAAATATTTTAAAATCATAAAACCTGTACTTGCTGGATGGGGGAAATGAAAAGCAAAAATGCTGGAAACACACAGCATGTCAGGCAGCTTCTGGGGAGACAAAACCAAATGTAACATTTTGGGTCAAAGAACCATAATCAGAATTGGGAACCTAGTGTGAAGGGTGTGAATGAGAAAGTGGGATAACAGAACTATTGTGAACGGGTGATCGATGTTTTCCATCTGAAGGTGAGTGTTTGTGTTCTGCTTGGTTTGTAGTCTACAACTGGTGAGAGTTGCATGACTTCACTTGCCAATTCTCCATTTTTAATTTGACTAGTTCCATAGATTTTGGTTCTTTTTGGTCTCTCTCTGGAAGGACTTTTGGTATTTGTGTTTATGACCATGGAAGTTTTTTTTAATAATACAATTAAAGACATTTGGAAAGATATGGTCAGGAAGGATTTAGAAGCACATGGGCCAGATAAGGGACAGAAGTTTAGGGTAACGTGAGGGGGAACTTCTTTACTCAGAGGGTGGTGGCTGTGTGGAATGAGCTTCCAGCAGAGGTGGTGGAGGCAGGATCGATTTTAACATTTAAAAGTAAAGTGGATAGGTATATGGACGTGAAGGGAATGGAGGGGTATGGTCTGAGTGCAGGTAGATGGGACTAGGGGAAAAACAAATGGTCGGCACGGACTGGAAGGGCGAGAGGCCTGTCTCCGTGCTGTAATTGTTATATGGTTATAATGGTATGGTTATACCAATGCTGTATCTCTTTTTTAATTCAATCTTCAGGGACAAAGTTTGCTTGGGTTTGCATGTACTTGCACATCTGCATGGTTTCTATAAGATGTCTTGCAATTATGACGGGCACTGCAGAAAAACAAACTTGCGCCTTATCTCGTGACTAATGTTACTGCCTGTCATGAAGTCTGATGTCCCTGCCTTGATGAAGCATGCAAGGACTAAAATTACTATAATAACTTTGTGGTATCTCTGTTGGAAATATGATCCTTATTTTGAAAGATAGTTAACAAAAATGTACTTGCCATAACTCAATTTAAATGCTGTCAACCCAATACCTTTAAGCAGCAGTCTATCTTTTTTTTTCTGTGCAATCTGGTTGAAATATCTTGGTGCAAGACCCGCACAGGGTCTGAAGAAGGGTCTCGAGTCCAAAACGTCACCTATTCGTTTTCTCCAGAGATGCTGCCTGACCCGCTGAGTTACTCCAGCTTTTTATATCTGTGTCCCACTGAGTTACTCCAGCATTTTGTAGTATCACATTCATGGAGATCTTGCAGTTCACCTCTCTTCGCCATGAGCCATCTCATTTCTTCCTCCATCCTGTTTTTTTTCCTAATTAATAGTTGTACCATTGTATCTTCAATTACAAGAGGTCTGTGGGTTATGGACCTCAGACCTGTATATAAACCGCATTTTCTGTACGTTGGAAATGAGCAACCTTCCCCAAAAAGTATAATGTGAAATCCTTCGTCTTGATGGCCCCTGGAAACGAATTAGCAAAGCATAGACTGGGGAAGATCAGTATTGGTGGTAGGAGTTGCACCCAGAAAGGTTTAGGTTTTGTATGCTATCCAAACAGATCAGATATACATATAGCAATCAATCGAGTCAAACTGAAGATAGAGTCATAGGTAAGATGCAGAGTGCAGTGGTTCTCTGCATTGCAGAGCATCAGTTCGTAAAGTTTGACAAATGATTAACATCCAAGGAATTGCAAATGCTGGAATCTTGAGCAAAACAAACTACTGGAGGAACTCTGAGAGCCAGTCAACGTCTGTAGAAAGAATGTACAGGCGATGTTTGGTATCGGAACTGAAGAAGGGTCCTGACTCAAAACATCACCAATCCATTCCCTCCACAGATGCTGCCTGATCTGCTCAGTTCCTCCAGTAGTTTGTGTTGTGACCATTGCAGACGTGCTAATCAAAGTATACTATGAAAAGGAAATGTGCTCTAATGGGAGTGGTTTGGGGTTTGTAACCTTTGTCAGAGTCATACAGCATGGGAGCAGGCCCGTTGGTCCAACTTGCCCACACCGACCTACATGTCCCATCTACACTAGTTCCACCTGCCTGCGTTTGGCCCATATCCCTTTAAACCTGTCCTATCCATGTCTAACCTGTCTAAATGGTTCTTAAACGCTGGGATAGTCCCAGCCTCAACTACCTCCCCTGGCAGCTCGTTCCGTTCACCCACCACCCTTTCGGTGCTGATCTTGCCTAAAGGAGAGTTTGGAGAAGCCATGGTCTCTTTCCATGGATGATCTCTCCATTGTTTCCTGAAGAGATCGGAGTACAAAACCTGAGAACTGAATTTAGGATTATTCTACGTGAGATCTTCCATAACATGAGGACACCCATATTATAATCCAGTTCAATGTTTGGATTATCACAAAAACATTAACAGTGGGAAAATAAAATGTCCCAAATTCACCATCAGCTGCCTCTTTGTATTCAGCTCTCAGTTTATCATCTTCGGCAGATGTGTACTCAGATTAAAATGACCACTCATAACTAAAACTTAATTCATTATTGGAATGGAGACAGCAGTGTAGCAACATGTTCTTGTTGTGGCAGTGGCAGCAAATGACCAGGAGAAGGGGGAGGTGGTGGTAATGTTGGCCTCAATGCCTTTGGGGGAAAAAATGAAAAGCTGCCACAATTGGGCATTGGGCATGGAGGAGGTAGGAGAGTGAATGGCTGGCACAGTAGACTTGGTTTGTTTGATCCCGTATCTCTATTGTGTTCTTGCTCTCTCCCCATAACCTTTTGATGCCTTTGGTCTTTATTTAAACCCTGCCCCCATTCCTGCCTTTCCTGGCAACGGGTATTAAATGGATCAAAGCCACTGAGACTTGATGATTAAACATTGCAATAAAAGGTTACAATATCTAATAAACCAATTATTAGCTCACGGGTGCAGGAGTATTAGCTACGGGGTTTCAGCTCTGGGGAGCATTAAGACAGAGTTGGATTGTTTTCTCTGGAACTTCAGAGGTTGAGGGGAGAGGGTATGCAATTACGAGAGGCATAGATAGGGTGGACAGAACCTTTTTTTTTTCCCCCCCCAGGGTGGAAATATTCAACACTAGAGGGCACAACTAAGGTGAGAGGAGGAAATTTTAATGGAGAAATGCGGGGCAAGTTTTTTTACACAGTGGTGGGGGCCTGGAACGCATTGCCAGGGGGTGGTGATGGAGGCAGATACAAAAGTGGTATTTTGGATAGGCACATGGAAGTGCAGGTGGAATGCATATATATGGTGATAATTGCTCATTGATCCCACTTTGCCTTGTGCTGTGAAATGCATCATAGGACATCAGATCAATTTTACTATGGCCTAGTTCTCAATGTAAAATTGGCAAATAAACAGATTTCAAGGCACAGTGGGGACCTCAAACGTTGCAACCGACTATTGTAGGTCACTTTGTATTGAAGCCCCGTTGACCCCAAGAAGAAGAAAGCATAAATACTCAAGATGGTCTGGTTCGATCTTCCACTCCTTGTATTGCTGAAGATTAAAGGAATTTCTACCAAAGACAAACAAGATGATTAAAGGATTAAATAAGGTTGATGGAAGTGAATTCCTACTAAAAAAAAAAATGAACAAGGGGACATGATCATGTTTAAAAATGGAATTAATGCTCTTTTCAACTATGAACACTCTGAAGAACCTCACTATAAAGGACCTCCTTCAGGTAGTTAATTGTCAGATGAACAAAGGCAGTGGTACGGGTACCGTGAAAAGATTGCTTACTGCAGCTTCATGGCTCTGTAAACTCTGACAAACCAACGAGATTAGTGCACAGAAACACAATTAGAAGACCATGGTGGTGTTTCATTACTGTGGTAGTATTGTTGGGCATCACCAGTAGGTTATTGGTAGGATGTGCCACTTGGGATCTCTCCTGATTCATGTTTCCATCACTTTGATAATGATGATGATTGAGGTAAACTGATGGGGCAATACTTATATTTTGGAGGGAGAAGGCATGTTTCAAACCCCCCAAGCTGTGAACTAAGGAGAAGGAAATAGATTTGAGCTGCAATTTATATTGAGGTGTTAATCAGGAATAGGCCCATTGGCCCCAACGTCTATGCTGAACATGATGTTTCAGATACATGATCTTTCAATGCTGTACCATTATATGTTCTATGATACAGGATACCTGAAACCATTTTATTTTTTTTAATTAAAAATGGTGCAACACTCAGTAGATCAGGATCTGTGGAAAGAGAAAGCAAGTTAATGCTTTGACTTGAAGGCCCTTTGTTAGTTTTGACCTGTTTGGAGTATCCAGTTTTTTTAATTTTATTTTTTTTAAACCCAGTTTTAGTACATACTGTGTTTTCACTAAGAATATTTTCAGGTGCAATACTGTGCTCCCATCCTCAAAATTAAAAATTTGGTGGAGAATTTGACACAAGGCCTGAAATTATTTTGTATTGAGACGTATTTTCTTTTAGAATCATCATAAGGGAACATTTTTTGTGTTTGATAATAGAAAATGAAATGGTTTGCTGCCTTCTGGATTGGAATGCAAAACTAATTCCATGAGTTAGCCTCAAGTTCTGATAGCCTAGCACAACATTCAACAAGAATTTACTGCATATTATTTCAAACAGAGAATCCTGTCTGGCAGGTTTTCGGGTTGAAAGAGTATAGTTTGGCTCCAATCTGACTGGGCTGGCGTAAAGCAGATCGATGTTGCACGATTTGGGCAGGAACTTATTTAAGCTCACTTCACTGACGGACTGATATTACACAATTCACACTTCCTACCCTGATCCAAAACATTCTGAACGACTTTGGCAGCTATGCTAAAGGAGAGTTTCCCTTCAGCAGGCAAGTACATAAAGTTAATTGGGAAGAAAGTTCACCTCCCAGAGCTTCTGAGGTAAGACCCATTTGTTTATAAAATAATTTTCAGATGTTTGCAAAAGTGATATTGTGAGTTGTGGCTCCATCAAAGTTTACCACCATAGATTTAACAGAATTGTAACTCTTTTCTCTTATAATGTAAGCAAGTCTTTATCTCTTGTTGCTTATGTGAAAGAGCAAACTGCATTGCAATGAAATGTGTTGCAAATTGAAAGTTAAATGGTTTATGCTTGGTATTTGAAATTTTATTTTTGGTAAAACTTGGTGAAATCGGAATATTTACCAGGTATGTGTGCCTTCCAAATTATTTTAAACTGTAAACCAAGAAAGTGGTTACAGTCCAAGATCTACTGTTCGTTTTACACCTATAATTGTACTGGCACAATTGGTCTTGCACCACAGATAAATGATAGGAAAACAAACTATCTATAATTTGTATCTGTAATCACTGATCAGCAATCTCAGGTTTGCGTGTTGCTTTCACATATTGCACAAAAATATATGATAATCGCAGTCTGGTTAGTGCATTCATAATTTACATTCCTATTATCTGGTGCTACATTTCAAGGGTGGCACAGCGATAGAGTTGCTGCCTTACAGCGCCGGAGACCCGGGTTCGATCCCGACTTTGGGTGCTGTCTGTACAGAGTTTGTACGTTCTCCCCGTGACCGCGTGGGTTTTCTCCTAGATCTTTGGTTTAGTCCCACGCTCCAAAGACATACAGGTGTGTAGGTTAATTTGCATGGTGTAAGTATAAATTTTCCTAGTGTGTGCAGGATAGTGCTAATGTGGGGGTGATCGCTGGTCAGCACGGACTCGGTGGGTCGAAGGGCCTGTTTCCACGCTGCATCTCTAAACTAAACCCGCCCCATCCTCTTTTTCTCTTTTGCCCTGTCTTCTTTTTGTCCCACCTGGATGGACAACCGTTTCTCCCACTATCATGCCCCATCTGTCATCCCCTTCCACCAAAATCCTTTCCTCTGGCCTTATTTCGTGCCTCTCCTCATCTCAAAGCGTTTTGCCTATATTTTTCATTTCTGGTCTTTGTCTCCCCATCTGCCAATTAAACCCCTCTCGTCTGCATCTACCTATCACTTGGGTCAGGCAGCATCCCTAGAGAACATGGGTAGGTGACGTTTTGGGTCGGGACCCTTCAGACTTTGAAGAAATTCTCCTTTCTCTGACGGGAGTGCACTGATGCCCTCGCTCCCTGCTCACCCTCCATGATTCATTCTGTTCTCCTGCTCAACTGGAGTCTGAAGAAGGGTCCTTTCACAAAAGTCGCCTATCCATGCCCTCCAGTCATGCTGCCTGGCCCAGCTGAGTTACTCCAGCATTTTGTCTTTATTTGTAAACAGGCTTTTGGGCTGCCTTGTGTCTGCAAATTAATTGTACCTGGTGTTCCTGCAAATATTTATCTTCCCCCCCCCCCCCCCCCCCCGTTCAATGATTTAGTTTGCCATGTTAAATATCTGACGTGTATAACCTGTACATGTGACTGAGTGTTTGGGATATCGGTAGTATGGGTTTATCTTCTGCCATGTAGGAATTTGATTTGTGGCAATATCCGAACAGTTAAGTTAAATACCCTGATGAAAATATACATTACTCTGGTGTAACTAGAAGTTTCTCTTAGTTTGCCTCTATTTTAGTTTAAAGATGTTGCCAGATGACTGAGTTTCTGACGTGAACTTTTCAGGATGCAAACAGCTCTCGGGCTTGGAACCCTGTTTTAATCTGGGGAGGATGGGCAGCGCAGCGGTAGAGTTGCTGCCTTGCAGCGCCAGACTCCCTGATTTGATCCCGACTCCAGGTGCTGTCTGTATGGAGTTTGTACATTCTCCCTGTGACTACGTGAGTTTTTGCTCCAGGTGCTCCGGTTTCATAACTGTCACTGGATGTCATGTTGTAACTTGTGGGCGGAGCACCAAGGTAAATTCCTTGTATGTGAATACTTGGCCAATAAACTTACTTTACTTACTTTCCTCCTGCATTCCTAAGCCGTGTAAGTCTGTAGGTTAGTTGGCTTCTGTGAATTGTCCGTAGTGTGTAGGTTAGTGTGCATGTTCTCCAGACATGCTACCTGACACGCTGAGTTACTCCAGCATTTTGTGTCATTCTGAATATGAACGTGCTGTATTTGTGTGCAGTATTTAGATGGTTGATTAATTGGCTACTGTAATTGGCATGGATAAGTGGTGAAAAGTTCAAAGATATAGCTATGCAAGAGAAAACAAGTGGCAGGGATATGGGAAATAAGAAGGGGGGAAATGGACTAAGGAGCTGTAGTAGGCTAGTGTGGATGTGACAGAGTGAATGATAACCTTTTGGGTTGTAATAACTAATTGGAAAGTAACACTGCTTCTGAATTTGGTTTGACACCAGCCTTATCTTTTCGCAAGATAATATATCGTGGTTTTCCTGACTGCAGTGTGACCTTATTTTTACATTGAAGAGAAAGCGTGGCAAATATTGATGCAGGTGATCTCAGCGCATCGCTGATGATTGATGCTGGAGCTTGGAACACAACATAAAAGAAGGAAAGACTGACTACACTGCGATTGTTCCACATTGCAACTGCTTCCGGAGCTTTAAAATAGTGCACATGGTAGCAATGAATCATGTTAGATTTGTTTGCTTGTGAGTCAGACGACGTGTAGCCCGCTGTTGGTTTCTGTCGTCGTCCAACATGTTGACAGGATTAGTCGCCCGACACGTCACGGAGTGCATTGTGTCATCGTTTCCGGGGATCGCCATGAGGAGGCTTCTGTTATGATCCCCATCATGTCAGATGAGCATATTATTGCACATGCATTGAAGAATGCCTGTCTGCCAGAAGTAGACTGATTATTTTGCATGCTGATTTGATGCCACTATTTTTGAAGTTCAGCATTTCAAGTAATGCCGTCTAAGAACGGCAGAGACCCGGGATCGATCCTGACCTCGGCTGCTGTCTATGTGAAGTTTGCACATTCTCCCTGTGACCGCGTGGATTTTCTCCTTCATCCCAAAGATGTGTGGGTTTGTAGGTTAATTGGCCTCTGTAACATTACCCCTAATGTATAGGAGTAAGTACAAAAGTGGGATAACATAGAACTGGTGATCGGTGGTCAGCATGGAATCTGAGGGCCGAAGGGCCTGTTTCCATGCCGTATCTGTACAACACTTGGCTACAGTGGGTGAGATGTGCATTTTCAAAGAGATCTATCATTGGCGGCAGCCGCAGATACAAAGTTCCAAATCAAACCTGCTGGTGGTTAAGGAGACCTGGCCAATGAACTGCTACTTCCAGGCTGGAGCCGATGACATTTGCTGCATCTCGAGGTTTTGTTGCTTGTTATTTGGTGAAGGATATCGTTCAAAAACCAAAGAACATCATTCTCTCTTGGGAAAGGCTAGGAGGGAGTGGGAGAAACGAGCTTGTGAAATTCGCCAAGGTTGCAGTTACATCACACTGCAGGGTGCCATTGGCTGCACACACACGCACTGCCTCTGAAATGTGGTGTGCCAACTGTGCCACTATTTGGGCCAACTCCTCATCTGTGTAGATGCTGTGCAGTTATAAAAATGTGGACATTTAATTCAATTATTTCCCAACATACACTTGTGGAACTTTCAGGAGTTGGGATTAAACTCTCCATGGTTGTCACCTCAGTGAATGGAGAAAGGAAAAGATTTGCAGTGACCCAATAATCAAAAGAATAAATGCTTGGTAAAGTGTGCCGGATAACACAGTGAATGCTGCTGGTGTAGAGTTGGAGCACTTCATCAGTAATGTATCAATTGATCAACAGTTGCTTAAGAATCGCACCATGCTCCCAACCAGCCTTGCACTCATCGACCCTCTTTTTTCCCCCCAATCCCCCTCAAACGTGGTTCCAGATTTCACCATATATTCTGGTCAAGCTGCTGATAGTGTTCTCCGTTCCGACGTCGGAGTTCCGATCATCCCGGCGAGAGGGCCTGTACATCGGGCCGCCCATAGCGGCGACAGCGGTGGGCTCGAAGGCCCCGACCACGGGTGAACAATGAGGACGAGGACTGAACTTTATTGCCTTCCCTCACAGCGGCGAAACCTTGATTCCGCTGTGTGGGGTTGTTCATGTTAAATTCTATCGTGTTCTTTTTATTCGTATGGTAACTTAAATCTCACTGCACCAATTGATACATGTGACCATACATGGAACTTGAACTTGGAGCTAAAAAAGTACAATAGGGAGAAATCTGAAACAAAAATATAAACTACTTGAAGAACTCGGCAGGTCAAGCTACATCTGTGTGTGGGTTGTTGTAGTCACCACACCATCATCCCAGCATTTTCTGTATTCCTACCTTCCAGCCCATTTGGAGTGAAGCAATTTCTGTTCAAACATTGTCTTTCACAGTTTTTGACATCTGACTTTAACCCATTGCATACTTTGACAACTTTCCTTCATTATAATTGTTGAAAAAAATTGTTTGGTCATTTTGTCCAGAACATATTCGGACAAAGGTTGATTCATCGAGTTGTACAGCGTGGAAAAAGACTCTTCAGCCTGACTTGCCAATGCCGACTGACATGTCCCATCTACTCTAGTCCCACCTGCCTGCATTTGGCTCTTATCCACCTAAACCTGTCCTATCCATTCCTTCACCATTATTTGATGGAATCCCAAACAGCATCAGAGATACACCTCCACCTTGAGGACTACAACGATTTAAAGTAGCTCACCAGTACTTTCTCGAGGGCAATTAAATGCTGGTTATCCTGCGAAGTCCACATCCCTTAAATGAATAAAATAATGCCACTGATTTGCTCATTCGGGCAGTAGAACAAGGTGGGCACAGTGGCACAGCTGGTAGAGCTACTGCCTCGTAGTGCCAAAGACCCAGGTTCAGTCCTGACCTTGGATGCTGTGTGTACAGGAGTTTGTACGTTCTAGTATGAACGGGTGATTGATGACCAGCATGGACTCGATGGGCTGATTTCCTTACTGTATATTTCAATCGATTAAAGCAACTGAACTCTGTGAATTCTGTTGCACGGGCCAACTGTGGTTTCCACTTCTCAATTTGCTCTCAGCAAAATGTCTGCTATGTAGCTGGTCAGAAATGAGCTGGACTTGTAATTAAATTATCTTCCAATTAGTAAATATTGTCATTATTCAATAAACTCTGTTAATGATTTTAATTGTTCCATGAGATTTCTGGACAAATAAATCTCAATTATGAGCTATTCAGGCATGGTTATTTGTAGTGTCCTTGGATTTAAGCTACAGTATGATGTTCTAAAAATCTTGCTTTTTGAGGTCTGTCAGCATGCCACCTCTCAGTGACTAGGACAAGGATCAACGGACCAACAAAACTCCGAATGACAGTGCTGTTGTACCATTCTGTATCTAATTACATGAATGATTTTTTTTTTTTTTTTTTTTTTCCAAACCAGCAATGAACTGTGATGTTAGTAATTCTCAGCGGATGGCCGCTTAGGATTTATTAACGTTAAGGTCTTTTATTTTGGAGCAGTTTCCCCAATGAGATTGGGATGATGCCTGAAAAACAGAAGAAGAGTAAAAAGAAAGTACAAATGCTGATGACAGTATCCAGCTTGGAAAGTGATTCCATACTGCCTGAAAATGAGCAAAGAGATAAAATACAGCCATTGACGAGGTATGCTTTATGAAATTTTATAAGAAGTGCAAGACTATTACCGTGTTGCATTTAAGTTTTTAATGCTCTGGGTTGTGTAACGCTATGGATCTTTGTGGTGTCACTTCATTTCTCTTTTCTACAACAATGGGGCTGTAGCAAAGTATTTTGGCAAAAACACTGCCTGCCCACTTATCTCCACAGAAGCTGCCTAACCCGTTGAGTTCCTCCAGCACTTTGTTTTTCGCTGCTGAATTTATGAATTGACTTGCAAATCACTATAAATTGGGCAAACCCAATGGAAAAATATTACTGCCAATGCTCAATGAAGCCAAGACTTTGAAGGACACTAAAAATTTTTAAAAAAACTGCTTAAAAATTTTATTTGAAAAGCTTTACAGGGATGTGAGGAAAAGGTGTGAGTGTGGTCAACTTTTGAAGTAATATGCCTTTTCCAGCTATTTATGTCTAATGAAGGAAAGTTGGATAACCAACGTCCATTGAAGTTTAGAGTGTGAGGGGATTTGAATGAACCATAAGATTCTGATGGGGCTTGAGGCTCTGTCCAGGGGGTGGCGTTGGATACATTGGAGGTAGTTGTGGAGGTGCTGATAAGGCTGAATTAAGTTAAAAATATAAGAAGATATTAACTTGGTTCGTGGGCTAGCTTACAGCTTATATTTAGTCTCAAATTAGGCTTGCTCAAGTTGCTGTGTAGTGAGATAATGAATGACGTTTAGCATTTGGCGAGAAAGGAAGCCCAGATTAATCCCAGTAAGGGGTATTGGGACAAATGTCCGATGTTTATGAAGGGAGGAAACTAGATTGATCCCAGTAAGGGGCAATGACAAATGGCTGAAGCCTTTGATATGTAAAGTCCTTGTACCATATGACAAGATGCCTTTGATATGATCTGTAGTGATCTTTATTTCCTGTACCTCTGACCATGACTAATGTTTGTGGAATGTGTTAAGGTGCCAAAAATCATTATATAATA